>WKFP01015562.1:969940-1030685 GCA_011057875.1 Pterocles orientalis | reverse complement strand
GGCAGGCAAAAATGCCAGGAGGCCTGCCTGGATAAACAAGGAAGTCCTGAGCAAACTTAAACAAAAAAAGGAAGCCTACAGAAGGTGGAAGCAAGGACAGGTAGCCTGGGGACAATACAGAGACACTGTCCGTGAAGCCAGAGATCAGGTTAGGAAAGCTAAAGCCCTAACAGAATTAAATATGGCCAAGAACATTAAGGGTAACAGGAAGAACTTCTATAGGTATGTCAGCAACAAAAGGAGGACTAGGGAAACTGTGGGCCCTCTCCGGAAAAAAGCAGAAGACCTAGTGACTCAGGATGTAGAGAAGGCTGAGGTACTTAACGAGTTCTTCACCTCAGTCTTCACTGGTGTCTTGGGTCAGGACCACCACCACGTGGTCACGACCCCCCCCCCCTTCCCCCTCCTCTCCCAGTAAGATGGGAAAGGGTAGGAGAAAAGAAAAAAAAATGGAACCTCGTGAGTTGAGATAACGAGAGATTTTTAATAACACCACACAAGGAAAACAAAAGGAAAGAGAATATAACAATAAGACAAGGTATAAAATACAACGGAAACACTGATACAATGAATATCTCACCACCGGGAGCCGCACCAAACCAACCGCTCCGTCCCCCCAAGACCCGGGCATGACGTCAGCATGGTATCGAATATCCCTTTGGCTACCCACCTCCCAGCTTCTGTGAGGAGTTAACTCTATCCCAGCTGGACCCAGGACAACTGGCAAGAGCTTGAGCCACATTGCCCAAGTTTCAGAAGGCAAAGGCAGTGACTGGGAGAAGGAAGAACTGCCCACTGTAGGAGAAGATCAGGTCTGAGACCATTTAAAGAACCTGAAGGTGCACAAGTCCATGGGACCTGATGAGATACATCCACGGGTTCTGAAGGAACTGGCAGATGAAGTTGCCAAACCACTATTCATCATATTCGAGAAGTCGTGGCACTCTGGTGAAGTTCCCACAGACTGGAAAAGGGGAAACATAACCCCCATTTTTAAAAAAAGGAAATAAAGAAGACCCACGAAACTACAGGCTGGTCAGTCTTACCTCTGTGCCTGGCAAGATCATGGAGCAAATCCTCCTGGAATCTATGCTAAGGCGCATGGAAAACAAGCAGGTGACTGGTGATAACCAACACGGCTTTACCAAGGGAAAATCGTGCCTGACGAATGTGGTGGCCTTCTACGACAGAGCCACAGCGCTGATGGATAGAGGAAGGGCAACAGACATTATCTACCTGGACTTGTGCAAAGCTTTTGACACAGTCCCACATTACATCCTTGTCTCTAAGTTGCAGGGACATGGATTTGACAGAAGGACCACTCGCTGGATAAGGAACTGGCTAGATGGCCGCACTCAAAGAGTGGCGGTCAATGGCTCAATGTCCAAGTGGAGACCACTGACAAGTGGTGTTCCACAGGGGTCAGTACTGGGACCAGTGTTGTTTAACATCTTTGTTGGAGACATGGACAGTGGGATGGAGTGCACCCTCAGCAAGTTTGCTGACGACACCAAGCTGTGTGGTGTGGTGGACACGTTGGAGGGAAGGGATGCCATCCAGAGGGACCTTGACAGGCTGGAGAGGTGGGCCCATGCAAACCTCATGAAATTTAACAAGACCAAGTGCAAAGTCCTGCACATGGGGTGAGGCAATCCCAAGCACAAATCCAGGCTGGGCAGAAAATGGATAGAGAACAGCTCTGAGGAGAAGGACTTGGGGGTATTGGTGGATGAGAAGCTCAACATGAGCCGGCAGTGTGCACTTGCAACCCAGAAAGCCAACCGTGTCCTGGGCTGCATCAAGAGAAGCATTAGCAGCAGGTCAAAGGAGGTGATTCTCCCCCTCTACTCTGCTCTTGTGAGACCCCACCTTGAGTACTGTGTTCAGATGTGGGGCCCCCAACATAAAAAACACATGGACCTGTTGGAGAGAGTCCAGAGGAGAGCCACAAAATTAATCAGAGGGCTAGAGCACCTCCCCTATGAGGACAGGCTGAAAGAGTTGGGGTTGTTCAGCCTGGAGAAGAGAAGGCTCCAAGGAGACCTAATGGCAGCCTTCCAGTACCTGAAGGGGGCCTACAGGAGGGATGGGTAGGCATTCTTTATCAGGGAGTGTAGTGAGAGAACAAGGGGTAACGGGTATAAGCTAAAAGAGACATTTAGACTAGACATTAGACTAGACATTAGGAAGAAATTTTTCACTATGAGGGTGGTGAGACACTGGAACAGGTTGCCCAGGGAGGTTGTGGATGCCTCATCCCTGGAGGTGTTCAAGGACAGGCTGGATGAGGCTTTGAGTAACCTGGTCTAGTGGAGGGTGTCCCTGCCCATGGCAGGGGGGTTGGAATTTGGTGATCTTTAAGGTCCTTTCCAACCCAAACCATTCTATGATTCTATAAGTATAAAAAGAGGGAAGAAAAAGCACTCACTTGGGATGAGGTTTTAACCTGGTGTCCCCTGGGAGTAACTAAGTGAATGCAGTGACTTCCAGGCTACATGAAGGTAGGCAAGACAAGATGAAACCCTGTCAGTCAAGTAAAATTGGTTGTCTGTGAACTCCAGCTTCCTCCCACTCTTGTGCCCTGTTCTGATACAGGGAGTGAGCCCTGACAATCAGCTAGGATTTTGACAGCAGGTGTTGGAGAGATGGTGATCCATTCCCAAGGTAGTAATGAGCAATTGCCACAGCAATAGGATGGTCATTAGCAACTCTATTCTGGCAGATAAGAAAAAAAATTGCAATATGGTGTCTGGGACAGGAGTTTAAAACAAACAAAAAGGCACACCAAGTGTAAAATTTTGTTCTTGAATAGTAGTCAAGAGAACTTAACCCTTGTGAAGCTAAGAAAGCTTTCCTTTACATGCAGTCCAGAACTATTTTGATATGTTCCAGAGCTTTCTTCAAACTCACCCATAGAGCAGTTACAAAGTGGAGCACAGCAAAGACATAGTCAGATCTGATCCCCATGTGTTTGCTGAATGGAGTCACACTAGCCAACTTTACTTGTCTAAAAAATTAGGAGGCATCAGGTCTTTTACGATCCCTTCACTCATTCAGAGGCAGGGTCCTCCAGAGGACTGCTCAACCCACCATCACATGAATACATAAGCCAGTGTAACATATACCCTCCAAGAGCGGTGCTGCCATGGCCCTATTTCCACCCAGCCACTGCTTTTCCACCAGACCTATGCTTGGCACTTCACAGCTACACTGCAGGCTGTGACAGACACACAAGCGAACTGCACACTGGAGGGCATTGTAGACACACAGACACACTGTTCTTCTGATCCATCTAACTCACAGCAAGCAGCAACACCTTTGCCACTATCACCTAAAGACGGTATTTGAAAATAAAGGTATATAGCAGCCATACCTAGAAATGCAACACGAGACAGCAATGAGTTTAGACCAGAAACATCAGTGGAAAAACCCAAGGTTGTTGACTCCAGTGAAAACCCACTCAGCAGCTGAACTTAGAAACATTAATCCCATGGCATTGCCCATAATTAAAGGCTCCATCTACCAGCAAACAGCTGTGTAACTACTGCTGGCTGAACCTCAGTGCTTGGAAATGGGATTAGGATGAAATGAAAGGAAAAGCAAGCACTAGGAGGACAAGCAACACCTTAGTGTGTGCTGTATTGTATTGACCAAATCAAAAAAATAGTTTATTAGTGTCCTTTTGCCGTTGTTCTTTCTAAGAATTCACTACCAGCAGAAATGAGAGTATTACACACTAAACAAAGGAACTCAAGTCTAGAAGCACATCAGCATTCTATTACCCAATAGTCTGTGCTTAGATCCTGCATTGAGTATTTATTAACTTTTTTTTGCTATAACATTTCAGAGGCCTGAGCTTGCTACTGAAGTCTATTCCATTGACTTACCACCACATGAGAACATTATGCCTCAGACAGGATATACAAATAAAGAGATGACGATCTTGGGTGTCTTTAAATGGTGTGTGTTGCTTTTCTGGCTGAAAACTATTTGTAGACATGGACAAACGACAGGATAGCAACAGGAAAGAGTCATCCTGTGAGGAAGGTGCCATATGGTACACAAATCCCATTAAGAGGGTTTAATTGTTATTTTAAAGCCTACAGACAAGCAGGAACAAAAGGGAGCCCAGTTCAGATATTTTCCAAATGCTGATTTTGCTGACATTTTGGTCACACTGAGAATGCAAGATCCATCCCTCCTCTTGCTGGCAGCCATTGAATGACTTAAAAAAAGTGGAATAACTCCCAGTTACCATAGGCAAACACGAGTAAGCCAGTACTGTTCATTACCTCTCACCAAGTAACGGAGGTCCTGGAGTGTTTACATTCTAGAAGCCAGCCCTTTCTCAGTTGCAGTGACAACATAACTCAGACAAGCTGGTTTATCTATAATGCAGTGATGGGATTTTCTTGGTTTAAAACTTATTTGAGTCTCTTTTCAGAAGTAACCCACCGTCCTGACAGAGCTGTAAGACCAGGGCTTCAAACTGCATTAGTATTCACACATCTATTTCTTTTTTCACTTTTTTGTTTTGTTTTTTCCAGGTGACAGAAAACAACTGAGATGTCTTTTCAGGCAAAGTGACTGTACTGTGACCAAGGGGTAGTACCAGAGCTGCAAACCTGCAATCTGCATTGGTTTCTCACATCCTGGGCTGGGCTTTCTTGTCACTGTCATATGGGAAGTAACACAAAGAGGAACTGGTTAAGTACTGCCTCCAGCAATCAAAAATAATGGCACAGAGGTGGCTTGTCAAACTGCAAGTAGCGGAAAAAATTGACCTCTGAAAAATGCATCCTGACTGTTCCGTCAAGGGTATAACTGAAGTGTCTAGTTTGATTTTATTAAATCAGTGTACAGAAATAGTACATAATTTAAAACCACAGGCTTTGGTAAAAGCACCGATTGCAAGGTTTTAAGCAGGTCTGAGGCCCAATTAAAAAAATTAAGTCTACAAAATTTAATCCATCTTTACCTTTTTGCTTCAATGTGACTCTTGTTAGCTCCCTAAAATTAGATTTTTAATCTTAGATTGGCACCCCATTATTTGCCACTCAAGTATCACAAACAGTGAGAAGATTATGGCCACTTACACAGTATCTATTGTCCTATAACCCTTTTAGCACCATAAATGTTAAATATAGCATCCAGTTTAAATTAGCTTTAACCTCAAATTGACTCCAGTTAACTACACAGGAACAGTTGCTTAAAAAAAAAAAAATAAAATAAAAAAAGAAGTACATGCCACCCCAGCAAAAAAAAACCTAGAAATATTCCCACACTTAAAAAGAAAGGTACCACATGGAGAGAAGGGAAGTCTACCCTCAGCGAGCCTGGTATTTTCTCACACTCCAGGGAGACAATGACTGCCAAACACTGCCCTGGCATAGGAAATGTCATAGAAATGCAAATTAAAATGTATCTGATTGTGTGTGCCTGTCCATTTTGCTTCAGCTTGTTAGGAACAATTAAACAGATGCCTAAAGCTGACCAGTAAAATGAGTACCCAGGAGCTCTTCCCACAGAGTTTTCCTCCTTCACTTGGAGGACTGCCACACACACAGATTGTGATATACTCAATGTTCGTTACTGAGATACACTCATCTGTTAAATGCAGACTGGAAGGAGAGGACAGAGCTGGTCAAAGGAGAAATAACGAATCAGAAAGTGTTCTTGTGAGCTGCCATCACCACTATCAAAATATTTTGTGAGCTGCTGTTTAAAAACCTATAAAATCGCAGTTAAAAAACAAACACATTGAAAAAAATGTTATTAGGGTTCTACATCAAAAGCAGAATTAAACTGTCCGTAAGCGTGAAATCCAGAGCCCATAGTAACAAGTATAACCCTCACACTGCTTCCAGAATGTTTTTCCTTAAGCAGCATCAAATTTTGTTTATATTCTGGACAAGTTGTATAGTAGAAGAGTAAACAAACTGTTTTCAGCCACTCCTGGATACAAAACCAAGGGGCAATAAGATAGTAATCAATACAGGAAATATCAGGAGGAAATATAAGCTCCAGACATTTCTTTCGAGCCTCCTGAAGCTAAGCTGAGCACTTTGTGGACCCCAGCGAGAGTGTCATTGCCTGAGGGGCATTTGGTCTCACTGAGACATGAGGAAAGAAGTAGCACCATAGAGAAGAAGGGGGATACAAAAATGAAGGGCAAGGACACAGTGATAGAATCACATATTTAGAGGAGAAATTTCAGTTTCCCTATATTACAATCTGCAAACAAATTTAAGTCTTGATTTTAGCAACCTATTTGACTTGGATGAAATCCCCTACAGTAGGTTGTGGACAAACATCCCAAGTAGGTTACATACTTTAGAAAAAGAAGTTGTCTGGGTTCATAAACTAGGCCCTTTGAAATAAAGTGTTTCTGTTTGCTTTCCTTCTGCATAATTTTTAGAACTTGCTCACTGATACTTTTAAAGAGACTAGCAAGTTAAGCAATTATCTATGCTCTCCTTTCCTCATGAAATACAGGTTAGTTTAATTTTCTTAGGCTCTGCAATGATACTATAGGGCATAGCTATAGTATGAAATAACATCATTCCAGACGAATGAGGCTGCAAAGAATTTGCTCTCCTTTTTATTTTGAAAAACAAAACCAAAAAACACGCTAGGCTTCATCGTAACTACAGTTTCTGTAACTTGATTAAGGGACAAAGAAAGACAGACCAATCTTTGAAATTAAAGGAAAGAGATTAATGTTATTATGTAAGTGGGAACACTCCCTGTAATAGTGAAGAGCCAGCATGTATTTTGCAGGTTAAGCCACTGCTCCACTACTTGTGTGACAGTGACAAGAATCGCTTGCTGTAGCAAGTGAGTCAGAGGTGTAACGGGTTGCAGAGGGCAGTTGTGATGGCCGAGGCACAGCAGTGACACCCCATAAGCTATGTCCATGTCTACCCAGGGGAAGCCCTAAAGCCAGTGTAATGACACACACTGCTCTATGCTGGCTCTCTACTGTACCTCCTTGATATTGCAGCCTCTGAGGAAAATGACTTGTTACTAGTTTATCACAGTTCGCTAACCACACAACCATTTGTGTGGGACATAGAAACAATTAACACTGACCAGAACTGGTGTGCAAATGAAAGATCTTCTCCTTCCCAACTCAACATCTCTTTATTTCATCCTGTGTTACCATTACCAGAGAACACTCAAATGGTAAATTTCCCCTGTAGGGACAAAATAAGTGTTCTTATGCCGAGTCACCACATCCTATGCCCATAGCCAGAAAAGCTGCAAAAACACCTGAGGTTGTTCTATGGCATTTCCCACCACTGGGGCAGCCTTAGTGGGCCACAAGAAAACCACAACCAACATTTTTTTTTTCCCCTAACTTTGTTCCTATCAGATAAAGTCTTCCAGAAAGGGAATGCAATGAGAAGAAATCTTCACTACTGCTCTAAAACTTTAGGCTTAGCCAATGCCTGGGCACTTCCTAACTTCTTCAGTACTGGCAGTCCCCTGACCAGAGTACTGGACTTTTTTTCCCTTTTTTTTTTTTGTTTTTTTTTCCCCCATAGAACAAATAGGGATGGACCAATTTCACACTAGCTTTCTCCTCACTCTCCTCTCAAGACAACACTGAAGTAAAACTGACAGCATATTGCTTTTATTTGTAATGAAACAACTGACCTACATATTGAGGAGTATGTAACTTGTCTAATTTCTGCAGGGGGCTGCCAGGTCCCGCTGGTGGCTCACAGCCTCACACCTCTTCACGCTGTCTTTTCCAGAGGCCTGGGGTTAGCTGCCAAGAGGGCTGGGAAGGCACATTCCCACTATAACCAACCATAATCCAGATTAATCACATTGAACCCAATCTACTACTCCATAAGTGTTGCTGAGGGAAGACTCAGTTGCAGGAGCACACATGGCCAAGGCATAAGGATGTGCGGCCATTTGATCTGCTCAGCCTGATCAACGGCAGTGCTGTGCCAATGTCACAGCTGGAAAAAAAAAAACAAAAACACTTGGCACCTCTTATTTCTACTTCTTCTGAAAATTCAACATTCCTACCATTTTATTATTTCTCTCTCATTATAGTAAGGATATTCAGGGAGCCCACAACCTTCATTCACTTAGCAAGTACATAGAGCACTCCAGGCTGCATATTCAGATGTAACCTGCCAAAGGTTAGCAAGGCCTTTCCCACAGCCCACCAGGACAGGTTTACCACATTGCTGAAAGGATTTGGGACTAGTATCCACATGCCACAACAGAGACAGACACTTCTACCAAGGACTGCAAGGCCCATGCTGCTGTTTGTGACCGTTGTTGTTTACCCAGCACAATCGGCTAAGCAGCGTTGGCCAAGTACACCAAGAGAAAAGCCGTTCTCTCCTACAATGGCATCTCTGCCGGGGAAGGGCATTGACAGCTCCTCTTGCTGCTAGTTTTCCAGGCTGTCCCTCACTCCAGCTGTGAGCCAAAGACAGAGAGCTGTACCCACTCAGCTATTCCCAACTCCCAGGGTAGTACCTTCCTTCCCTAGGAGTGAGCACTGTCCTCCCACACCTAGAGATACGTTAGACCTCTCTAATCAGGGGAACTGCTTCCAGGTGATAATAAAATAAAACAATTTCCCCTATAGACTGTTTCTAGTAAGAGCAAAGTGCTGGAGAGAGAACAGTCCCTGCCTCACTTGCCGAGGGGAAGGATCTGGTGCCCTGAGTATCCGTTAGTCGGTTTAATACAGTGACCTTTCTCCATTTACTGAATTGATTTGGCATACAAATGATTACTGAGTGCATTTAAACTAATGGCTGCTAAAGCAGCTTATGTGACTTTTTAATCTAGATTTTCCAAACAGTCATTTGTGGAATGACCGTTGAAAGGGAAACAGACAAGAAATTGGGGCAAAACTGCCACTGACAGACACTGAAAATGGTATGATGTGGCCACAGCACATGCAATTACACAGGCAGATTTGTGGCTTGTTCATTACCGTTAGACTACTTTCCCCACAGCTGAGCATTTCTACAGACCTGACTAGAGGCACATGCACACTGCCCGTGAGCAGATCTCAGACAAGTCCAAACAGGCTGCACTTTACAAAATTAATTTAATCCTCTGAAGCAGAAAACACAAATTCTCCCACCAGTTCCTGCCTCAGGAAGAAGGAGGACATGTTCAGTTGGGAGGAGAGACCCAGCCAGGTGGCTTATTCCCCTGTGCTACCTATCATTCAGCACTGAAGCAAAAGGAGCACTGCTCATTGAAAGATAGTTTCAAGGACCTGCCGCAATGTGCAGTCTGGCTGTAATCACAGATTACCTGATTTATTGAGCAGGTGTAATATTCTATGTCACTGTATGGAAGAAGTCTCTTTGTGCCATTTTCCCTCAGGGAAAATAATGCTGATCTCTTACAAAACACTAAGGTCTGTTGATCTGTCATTAAATGTATCTGTAGCATACTGTTTTCTTTTTCAAGGTCTTCCATACCTTTCTATAGTAATTAAGCATGCCCAACCAAAAACCAAACTAGTGCAAAATCATATTTACTCCCAATATGTCACACAAATCACATTGCTTCAGTATATGATAGAATAAGCTAATCAAAGGACAGCAAACAGTCTCTGCAACAGTAACCATTAGATTTATTTCTCTTAATGTCGCATGTGACCTTCTGATGACTTCTTCAGTTTGCTCACTGCAGGCTTACCTACCCACCATGCTGCAGAACTGTAGACAACACAGGACCACATCTAGGTATTGTATGTAAACCATAATTCCTTCACAGATCCTCTTCTAGGCATGGCCACTGCCGTGTTAAACATGATCAATAAATTGACATAAAGTTCATTTTAAAAATGAGCATTGTCTAAGCCTGCTGTTCTGGTACTGGTAGATCTTTCCCAACACTGGTACAGACACTTCTTCAAAATTAGAGACAAAAAAATCCAGTCCAAGATATTCTCCTTTGAGGGGACTGGACTGCCCCCCATCAAACATCTCCACCTGCACACGCCCCCATAGAGCCAGGAGCTGGGGCTGCTCTCACAGTCACAGGTCCCCCATGACTGTCTCACTGTACTCACAGCAGCCAAGCAGCACAGTCTGAGAGCCCCTGCTCAGAGCAAGGAGTTGGTGATCCAAGATAAAAATATAGGAAAATGAGTCAGGAAGGAATACATAACACAAACACAATTATGGTTCCTAGGTAATAAACACTGTCTTTAGTTTCCTGAAGAAAACCCTATTCCATCGGCATGACTCCAAAGGTGAAGAGTCAGTTTCCATCACCTGTCACATCAGGAAAAGAAAAAGTCACCTTTGGGTAATCTCACCCTGGGGATAATCAAGTTAGTTCAGCCTGGCAGACGCTGCAGATCTGAGAAGCAGGAAGAGCAGATACAGCATTATGTGGGCAGCCCAGTTCTTTATGAAAGCCACTTTCATTCCTGTGTGACTGGAGCTATGCTCTGGGCAGAGGTCTCGACTTTTCTGGGCATCCCACCTTCCCACAGCAATGGCAGCACCTGACTGTTGCCATAGCTTCCAAAGCTACAGAAGGAAACGGCATGATCTGCTTAAACCACAAAATTCACGTGTCAGTGGATTGCTGAGTGATGATCACATACCTCAGGCTGCCTCTGGACTTTAGTCACACAAGAAGTGCAATAATCTCCAAAACACATGCCCTGTTGTAGCTTATCAGTGGCAGAAAATGACAGTGATACACAAACAATGAGTTGAGCTTTCCACACATGCTTGGATCTGGCATGGATCCCGGGACCCAACTCACGCCCTCTGTTGAGTCAAGTGTAGAAAACAGCTCTCTTCCTTTGCCACTGCCAGCTCAAAAGTATGCCACAAACTCCTCTGCAAACACACCACATCAAAGATTTGCTGACCAGATACTTGCATGCACAGCTGGGAGATGGAAAGGTCATTCAGTGCTGTGCCTCCTCTCAAAAAGCAACACCTTGTGGAAGAAACCTGCTGAATATAGATCATCAGTCCAATACCAATGGCACAAAGCAGCAGAAACCCAAGCAATGAGAAGGAAAAGCCACAGGTCTCTCTGATAAGTATTACTTCACTTTTAGAAATTGTTTTGATGAGTTCTCAACAGGGTGTAGCTGCCATTTCCTTCAGTCTTTGCTGAAGCTTTAGTAGAGACATTGGTTGTTTCTGTTGGATTTTGAATTAGATAAGAAGTGGACTATATGATTTTCTGCAGAAATCAGGGTGTCCTTTCTCAGCACCCATCCAGACTGTATGAAAAGGGCTAAGTAAGAATTAACAGAACCAAAGGCATGTTTAAGTTCAAAGATGGTACCAGAAGGATGCCTGAAAACAGAAAATATTCTTTGGAAAAAGGCAAAGATACAGAGGTGCATCTCAGACTGCAGTTACAAAAAGGCTCAAATGTCTAAAGCCCTGGCTGGCCCCTCCACTCAACTACTTGTCTAAGGAGCCCAGCCACAGTTCAACTTCTGATTTATTTTAGACTTACAGAACAGATCTGACTATAACAAGTCATAGGGAGGTTAATTTTCTGGTCTCTCCAGGCCAATAGTCACTGGAAGAACACCTCACTGTAGTTTAATCTGCTCTAAGCAGCCCAGACAGACCAGCTGCCATTTGCTTTGCGCTCTTGCATATATGCTGTGGATTATGCTGTGAAATCTAAAGTTGACAAACTGGGAGCAAATGAAGACAGCTGATGATGATACCTAACCATCTGAGCAGGATGTCCTTAATGGAAACAAACTCTGACAGAAATAAATTTGTTTCTCCAAGAAACTTAGAATCATAGAATGGTTTGGGTTGGAAAGGACCTTCAAGATCACCAAGTTCCAATCCCCCTGCCATGATCAAGGACACCTTCCACTAGACCAGGTTGCTCAAAGCCTCATCCAGCCTGGCCTCCAGGGATGGTGCATCCACAGCTTCCCTGGGCAACCTGTTCCAGTGTCTAATCACCCTCAGTGAAATATTTCTTCCCAATGTCTACCCTCTTTCAGCTTAAAACCGTTATCCCTTGTCCTGTCACTACACTCCCTGATAAAGAGTGCCTCCCCATCCCTCCTGTAGGCCCCCTTCAGGTACTGGAAGGCTGCCATTAGGTGTCCTGGGAGCCTTCTCTTCTCCAGGCTGAACAACCCCAACTCTTTCAGCCTGTCCTCTTAGGGAAGGTGAGGAAGAAACTTATATTTTTAAGATTCACCTATTTGTTTGCTATTCTCCAAACATGTAATTAAAACAATATTCTTCTTCTACATTGTGACACATCTTCACTGACATCATCTTAATGCATTAATGACGTTACAATAGAAGGCAAAAAAAAAAAAAAAAGACAATGTCACAAGTAAATTAATATCTCCATGGATCACAAAACATAGTATACCAATCCTCAGAGAGAGGAAACCTTTATGATGATCCTTGTGAATGGTTAGAGAATACAAAACTAGGACTTCCTTACACAAAACTCCCATTGAAGCCAACAACTTTAAGGTAATTCCTATGTGAAGAAGAACTTGCTGAATGTTTTATCAAGGACAAAGATAACATTTGACACGGAATTTTTATGACAAAAATGCTGTCTTGTATCTCTTAATTAATTTCAAACAATTCTACTACTAAATGCATACCATTATCCTAAATAGAATCTAGAGAAAACATATAACGTTAACAGATTTTCTAAACATATACAACTACCATCAGAATCTCAGAGGCATGAAATCAGAGAGTTGATGTTTCTGTGCTGAACTTGGTATCAGCATACACCAGCCAAGAACAACACGTTAAAGCAGCAGATCAGTGCTTATACTGGTAAGTAATGGAGAACAAAGTTTATATATCAAACACTTTAAGATGCAAGAGGAAATATTAAATAAGTGACTTCTGTCGACCTGAAGGTGGAATAAATGCTTTGGTATGGCTCAATACCAAGGTTGTTTCTCACTTCAGCAAAGCAAGTCTTTTTTAATATGCAAAAGATGGCATCGGATCTTCATGCTAAGGAAGGAAAAGCAAGAGTTGCTCCATAGCTCAAACATGAAACTAAAACATGTTTTCACACCAAAAAGACATACAGAGATGCTGCGCTATCAGCAAAAACAAAATACTATCTGGTAAATAGAAGTGAGTTACAGTAAATAGAAGGAACCTCATTCCCTGCCAGGCTGCATCTCCTATAGCAACTGGCATATGTGCATAGTGAAATAAAATTCTATCAAAGAATGCTTCTCCATCTGCTTACTCTCTGTCTCTTCTACATTACCTTTTTCCTTCGCTGTCAAATGCTTCCCTAAATGCTAGGTAGCAGATAACCAGACCTCGGGCTGAGATGAAGAAGGGCCCTGTTCCCCCATAAAATACGCGATCCCTTTGCACCCCCTGCTGGGGAAAGGGCCCCCAGCAGCCAGCCCGCAGCGCCGTGCCGCGAAGAACACCGCTCCCTCCCCTCAGCACCCGTATTGAACTGCCGACGACTAGTTTCTGTCTTAAACATTCTATTTCCGTGATATCAATTAGATTCTAGTCATAATCTCTACTGACTTCAGTTGCAGTTAGTGAAAGGTTTATACATAGGCACGATATGAATTAATAATAAGGGAAGCTCAGGAAAAGACATTATTTTATGATCACATTCTTGCAAGGTCACTCAATTCTTTACTTTTCGTAAGGCAAGAGACCTCTTGTGCTGGGTAGAAATGACATTTTAATACCAAAAAATAAACCACCTTAAGCAGCAATGTATCATTAAGTAATATGATGGGAGGAAAAACATTTGCTAGCCACTGAAAACCAGGCTTTTGCTATTGACAGAAATTACTGTGGCAGGTTTTCTGTAGCAAGGATGGTGAGCCCTGTTCTGTAACCTTGACTCTCTCCCTTTAAGGTCAGCAGCAGAAGATCACAGTATGATTATTTTATTCTTATCAATTTTTTTATTAATTTAAATAGTAATCCAAGGTAAAACGTTCATGTTACTCAGTAGAAAATGCACTAGAACTATTCAAGAAAGAGACTAAAGAAGTTATCCCAGTTTATCAAAAAAAGATAGCAATAAACCCATTTTTAAATACTATCTCTGCTGTTACAGTTATAACCAGAAGGTGGCATTAAATTGCCACAAATCTGCTCCAAGTGTCCTTAACTGCTGGCTGACAGAGGCTGGCAGGGAAGAGTCCTGGGCACTTCACACAGCTACAAATTTGTCACTTAAGCTACCACTTGTGTAAACTCACTGGAATTAGAGCAATATAGACAATAATTAGCTCATGCTACATCGGCAACAGAAATGCTTTCTTTATTCCTTCCTGTCAGTTCCCCCTGTGCAACTGGCCTTTGGCGTATCTGCCCTGGATTTTCTGGAAGACCACTGAAACTACAGGACACAGAAGGACCCCACATCCCTTAATGTGTACAACACGTGCAATACTGTCTCATGTCAGCAGTGGAACAGAACCCCAAAAACTCAGGGAGTTTCAGAAGAACAGGTTCCCATGATCCTTACCATTTACTCACATCACCTCCAGTGAAAAAGTCACACCATGGACATCAGACGTTTGGCCACATCTGCTGTTGGGTTTCCAGCAAGTCTAAGGGCCATGTTGCCACCTTGCCTCTCCTACAGTGTTCCTGTATAGCTTCAGGGATGCATTTGTATTCATTGTCCAAGCAGAGGCTTCCCACATTTTACTGAGAGAGAAGTTATCTCAGGAACTGCTCCACAACCTGAGCCTTACCCTAGTGCAAGGGAAAGCATCCTGGGTGCACCACCTCATACTGAAAGCATCTCTCAGAAGATTGAAGTTTCAGGGGAAAAAAAAAAAAATACACACGCACACCTGCACACTGACACCAAAGAGAGCCTCAGTGCCTTCAAAGTTTCCTCCATGTGGCTCAATTGAGCAGGAGGCTTGATTCCCTTCTGCGCTGCTCCAGATCCGCACTGCTCCCCTCAGTCCCTGGGCCGATACGCATCCCTGAGCAGTAGAATGCCCTGGGGCAAGCACTGCTCCGGCTGCACTGCCAGGTGTCTGTCACAGATGCAGAAGAGCTGTCCCATGACATAAAAAGAAGAGGTTAAAGGGATGCTGAGAATATCCTGGTAAATCTGCTGCTACAGAGCAACACTTGCCCCTGCACCGCATGTGAAGCGAACGGCAGGGTGTAAGAGTAGCACCAGAGACACGCACGGACACAGCTTGCCTGGCTCCAAGCTGCTTCTCAGAGCAATGGTGAGATTTCCAAGCAGACTGCAGCAAACAGCAGAGCAGGCAGAGAAGCAGACACATAGTTCTACTCCCCTTGGCCTGCCACATCCCACACCAAGTTGTAGCCATGCCATGCCCTTTGAAGAAGAGGGGTTTACGGTCATGAGGCTAGCTGACAATCAGACAGCTAACAGCCTGCAAACACATGGTGCTCTGCTCATGAACAGTTGCTGTCTCAACATAGACTCTAACATATTGCCAGAAAATAACTTTAAAACAAAAAATACTTTTTAACCAAGATAGCTCAGCATGTTTATTTCATTTTCCATTTTCAATGAGTTGGTCATTATTCTTTTTTAGTGAAGTCTTGTCTTATTTTATTCTAGTATTACCCCACCAAAAAGAACACATCTGGGAGAAGAAATTGCCACTTACAAAAGAAAAAAATAAGAAGGCATCCGAAGTTGCAAAATGGAAGGATCAACACTGAAGATATTTCAACTCTAATGCAGGATAAGGTGACAAGGTGAATACAGGGACTTCCCTCTTTCTGTGATAGCTTTCACACAATCACAAAAGGAGACTCCAGCAAGGAAGAAGCCAGGAGTTGGAATTACTCTGTACTTACACAGAATAAGTAGCAACTCTCTCTATAATTTTGAGATAAGGACAAATTTCATTTGTAGCTTCACTTGGGAAAGAAATAAAGAGAAAAATGTAATATTTTTATTTCTGTCTCCAGATAAATAATGCAGAGGTTTCTGGGTGTTTGGAGATTTATTTGTTTTGTAGAGAAGGAAGGGGCTCCAGTAACAGACATCTAAAGAGCTCAATTTTGCCAACACCCATGTGGCAGCCCAGACAAGACCACAGAATCACAGAATGGTTTGGTTTGGAAGAGAATTTAAATATCATCTAGTTCCAAACGGCCCTGCCATGGGCAGGGACACCTTCCACTAGACCAGGTTGCTCAAAGACTCAGGGAAGTATGTGCATGCAGAGAATAAGGAAAAAAATAAAATTCAGAGCCATTTGGGTTGCCAGTCATCTGGATCAGCATAGCCCCCTGACAACCCACAAATCTTCATTTCCTTTGCCTGGGACTTGGTAGTGGAGGGACAGAGAAGACAGACTGAGACCAGCTCTCAGCATGACATGAGTTAGTTGTGGTCAAGAGCCACACCTGGACCCACAGCACAAACTTGGCAGGAGATGGGGAGAGGAGTGTTTATCTATAAGCCCTGTTACTGCTGCCTGAGGAAATGTAAGGCAGGGAAAGGTGTGGAGTGAACAGGCAGTGGCAGGCAGCTCTGATGAAAAGCACAGTGATGCTCTGTTTGTAGCACATGAAACTACTGAAAGATTGAGTGCTCAGAGAGACTGAGGGAAATGGAAATGGAGCCCCCCGAGGGTAACCATATTTCAGCAGGTCATGAGCAAGCCAATAATGATTTCCACTTCATTTGTATGTGTGCTATACATACTTGGCATTACTTCAGAGACTGGGGTCAAAAGTTCAATGATTATAGATCTTTGCTGAAGGCATTATGCTAGAAGACGCATTTGGATCACTGCTAGGGGATGGTCAGAGCCAGGTCTGCACTAAGCCTTACTCCTGACCTGTCCTGGTAGGGTTTCCTGGCTGAGATCCATTCTATATTTAACTGGCACACTGAAAAATGGCCACAAAGCTTATCTCACATGTTACCTCACTGCCAGGATGCTTCAAAACAGCAAACAGGAAACCAAGCAAGTAGGACCAGCACTCATTTTACATTTCCCAATAGCCTTTCCATGCTGCCAGTCTCCTGGGCCAGAAAGAGCCTTCCTTTGCTCCAGACACTCTTCAGCATGTCCTCCAAAAACTCATCTATGTACAGCACACTCAAAAATTAAGTCATGCATATGAGTGAGGGGGAAGGATAGCCATCTTCCCTATGAGCTACCAGGGAAAGGTAGGTAATCAAAGGAGGGCAAATTAGAGCACTTTAGCCAGTGCGTAACACAGAGTACAAATACTTCCTCTTGCAATAATTCAGTATACACAATCTTGCTGTCTCCATAGTGGTGCCTGCACTGCAGTTGAAGCCCTTGCACACATTTCAACACCCACCGATTTCTCACCACACAATAGGAGACTCATTTGCCAGGTATAAAAACACAGCACCTGGTCTTGAAGGTATCCTTATGGGTCTTAAATGGGACCTGTCTGCTGCTAAAGGAAGCTTTGGACCCGCCTCATTCCCCCAAGGGAAGGAGAGGCACATGCTTGTTCCCAATCCTGCAACAGCTCTGCAGCAAGGCAGCATCCCTCTCCTCTGAGTACCACAGCCTCTGGAGCAGCACCAGCAGGCAGCTCCCTCACAACCATTGCCACAGCTTCTCCAGAAACAAAGGACACAGCATCCTTAGCTGCTTCCCTCTCCGTAATGCAGCAGCAGCAGCAAATTGAGTTCCAGCACTAACTGATTTGCCTTGACCCAAGAGAAACACTTAGCAAATGAAGGGTCAGAGAGCCAGGAACACAGTTTCTTGGCAACATGACAGCATTTTAACCTCTCCCTTTAGGCTTTGGTGGTCTGGTGGACTCACAACATCAACCCCACATTCTCTGAGATACATGGTGGAGTTCCCCCCACACCTCCAAAAAGGTGGCCATCACATCACCCCTTATAGCCCCAGTAGCACTTGGCTGCTGCTGCTTGGGGATAAGCTGAAGAGAAGGTCACCTGCAAACACAGGTTTCTCTGTCTGAACAAGATAACAGAGCTGCAGCAAAAAAAGTGTCAAGTACACAGTCACAATGCTGGGAATGTCCTTTTGCACTGTCTGTCAATGTCTTGGCTCTCTTGCCTTTCCCCAAAACACACCTGTGTGACAGATGCTCACGACTCACTGAGTTTCAGCACACAGTTTGACTTTCTTTACATTGAACTGGCAGGAAAAGGAGGAAATTTCTTTTGGCCCCAGGGGCATTGCACTGTGTTTTCCAGCTAGAAATAGCCTCTCAGGAAAGAAATCTTCCAGGGAAACTTCAAACAGCCTCAAGAGAAATGGAGGACCAGAGGCTTTCACTAACTCACACCAGGCTTTGGTGAGCTAGATTCAGGTAATGAATACCGTCTGGGGAAGTCACGGGTTCATTTTTCAGGGACTCTTGTGCAATAACTTTAACTGGAGCTTGCAATGCATGCTCTAAGGGTCTAAGCCTGATAGACACACATTGTCAATTTGACTTTGTACAAGTGAGGGGAAAAAAAAAAGGCTATGGAAAACAAACCCATTGCTGTTTTAGAAACTTCCCCCCCTCCTTGTTTTCTATAATTAAATTCACCATAATGACCACCACAATCTAAATCTAATAAGAAGCCTGAGTTTCTGTTTTCCATTGGTAGCCATTTGCACTGCTCAATTTGGGCAACTCACTAAAGCATAAGATCAATATTGCAAGACAACCATCTTGAATCAGTGGGTAAGAAGAAAAGCTTACTTAGACATTGTTAAATCACTAAAATTGATTGCGCCCTATTGCTTATTCTCCATTTCCACTGGCAGGAAAGGTGTGAGCTGGCTTATTGACACACACACGCTAGTGAACTCATTCACACACAGCTGCTTTCCACCTCAGAGCAATAAAAATTAATAATAAAAATAATTAAACCTCATCAGCCTTCAAGAATTCAGAAGCCCCAGAGCCCCATTGCCAGATCCTCTGAAAATGTGTCAGCTTCCTCATGAGACAGTTTTAGTCTTGGTTCCTGCAGGGACTGGTCGTCACACTCCAGCAACAGATTATTCCATGGTATCGACCCCCGTGTTCTGGGTTAATTCTTTTAATTGTCTCACCACATCTTTTCCCATTAGGCTGATGTAACTTGTTTAAGTGTACACAGATTGATTTATGACAGCACTAAGGATGTTAATCAGATGCCTGCTCTCCAGTTAATGCATGCTTTGCAAGAGATGCAGGACAATAGTCTCCCATATGGGAGGTCTAGCTTTTTGCCTTGAAATCAAAGGAAGCCTCACAGCAAGAGCAGAATTACTCCATGTTAAGAGTAGGTAGTTTCCACCAGTGTTGTGGGTAAGGCAAGGTCATTGCCTCCTGCTCTCAATTCTCAAGTGCCACCTTCTTTAAATATAGCTGCAATCAAGGAAATGGAAAATCTCTTTAAAAGTTCCCTGCTAGGAACTTATTGGAGCCCACTGAAATCCTAAAGCCTCATCAGGAGGTAAAGGGTTCCCTTCAAATAAAGCCTCATTTGTCTCCATTTGAAGAGACACTTTCCTTCACAGTGTATGTTCAACATCCTTTAGCTCACCACTGTGTGTTCCCTGCATTTCCCTTTCACTGAAGTAATGTGCATAGTGCAGAAGCTTGCATAGAACAGCCTTCTTTTCCATACATACAGCTTAGGTCATGCAATCCACAGAAGACAATGTTCAGATACTATGGAAATAGTTGAAAATACAGAGTTCTCAATAGCACCAGTAAAAATTTGAAAACTCTTTGGAAAATCAGGACACACTGCAGATCCAAGGTATTTTTCATTCCACTGCTCTGTTCAAAACTAAATCAATTACATACGTTCAGTAAGAATTACGTTCATCTGCAGGTGCCACCATCTCACTGAAAGTCAAATAAATTTGCCCACTAACTTTGTGCTTCTAGAAGAAAAAAAGAAAAACAAACAAACAAAACTTCCCACACATCCACTGTGCTAAACTGCTAAAGAAAACTGAAGTTCCGATTCTGACTCTAACCTACATAACCTGACACTCTTTGGGATTACAACTGGGACACCACTAGTCCCATCACATTTTGACAGCAAATCCCACGCATTTTCCCACTAGCAAGAGGGCTCAGAGCAGACGCTCTCTCAGCTGATTCTCCCAGGTACTCCTCCTGCTACCCAGCTGGTCCTGCATTGGTTAGCAAAGACTTCATCTCCTTGGATTTGTAAATCATGCAGAGAGCTTTCAATACAAATTCTAAACACAAAGTTACTGGATGTGCTAACAACTTTCAGCACTTCTCTAAGAAATTTATTCCACTTATGGCCAACTCTTCTCAGATTCAAGGGGAAGAGGGGAGGAATTCATATAAAAATTTATAAAAATAGCAGAAATTATCTCTTGAACTGAGTTCCAGACCCACCTCAGTCCCTTTAAACACAGCAGAGGGGAAGGTGATTTGCACATAACCAAGAAAAGAGAAGAGCAAATACAACAAGGCCTAGAAGTGACCAAATTGATGGCAGCAACAGAGGCTTTGGGAGGGAGAAACATCCAGACAGTTGAAGCAGAGACACACTTCCAGAATTAAGTGATAACGTTACACATGACCTTTCACAGTTTTCTTATATCATCTGACTTTGCCTGCAGCCAGGACACGCTCAGCAATGTCTCTCCATGAGTACTGCACAGCCTGGAGCCTGCTAGGGCAGCTTCGCAGCCCCTGAGCAGGGGCCAGGGCTGCCCTTGGCAGGGAGCAGGATAAGCCCCCACAGCATCAGCCAGGCCAGCACCCTGCCCAGGACCGCCGGCCACTCTGCTACCAAGCCCAGCTCTTTCTCAGCAAGGGTCTCCAGAAGCATCAACACCAAGAAAGGTTTCCCGAAGCCCTGCATTGGCATAGACATGCTCAGGATGAGATACAAGGTAGGAGAGAGGAAACTAGCATTAACTCCACATGCTTCCAGCCCAGGCAGGGAGGCAACGGGAAACATACAGCCCCTGAGAGCCAGTCAGGGCAGTCCAGGTTCCTTACATCAGGTATCTCACATTTCAAGCAAGTTCTTTGAGAATAACCTCCATGCTGAGAGAGCAACTCACAACATTTTCAAACAAAATAAGTGAAACAACAATAAAAGTACCTTCAGTTGATTCATGAACAAAGACCAAAAAACCTCATCTAATGTATTATTGAGTATGGATTATTATTCAGCTCTATTCAAAAATACCAAAGGCTGCTTTGATGGATTTAAAAGCACCAGCAGGAGACACTGCCCTTTATACCTTGCTAAGAAGAGCCTCCAGCTGACAAGGGCCACGTGGACCATAAGCTGCTTTGAAGCAGCACTGGCAACAGAGATCTCAGCAGATATTCTAATTGGAAAAGCACCATGAAATCACTACATTCATTCTTCTGCCCTAGCCATAATCTATTCCAGGCCCTCACTCCAACAGCAGCTTCAAACCAGCACTGGTCTGTCCTAACCAAAGACAAACATCACCTTTAGCCTGAGCCCATCCCAACTAACAGCATATGACTCAGCCTTGTACCGTTCTGAGGAACCAGCCCTGATGCACACCTAATGCCCATTTCCAAATTTGTGCAGATACTAATCCTACACACCTGCAAGTACCTACAAGGTGGCTTCTATCTCCACTGATTTTATCTATGCTGCAAAAAAAGGAGCATTTTCTCCCCTTGTTCTCCAGTGTTTTCAATACTTTGAGATGCCACAGACATTCAAAATGTTAAGGCAAAGGATGAAAGCTACAGAAATGAACAAAAGAATGCAATGAGAAGAGATGGGCAAGACCTGTGATAAATTCTGCCATAACCACACCTAACATGTCTATAATGTGTGCACATGAGTAAATATCTAAGGCACTGAGTAACTATCTAGGTTTACCTTTCCTGACATTCCTAAGTCACACAGAAAAGTAGGATCTACTACAACGTTACGTTGTTTGTCTTCAAACACTAACACCTAGTTCATACTTTACTCAGAATTGTCTCCTTTGCAATAATTTGCTAAAAAGGCAGTACAAAATTGCCAGATGGTAGAGCTTTTCTTGAGAGTGATGTTTCACTTAAATAGTATGAAGATACAAGCTGACTTGTATCCTGTCACTGGGATTTGTCACATACAATATATCCTGCAAACATGGTTTGAATTCTTTGTCAAGAGATTTGCTGTCCCATTTAGGTAAAATATTAATATTCAATTCATTCTGCCTGAGACAACATTAATCACTTTACAGATTACCAAACCAAAATATCTGACAGGTTATTTGAAATATCCTTCTTCTGTAGCCAGCAGGATGAGAATGCCCAGCATGATGGAAGCCTACATTTAAACTGTCAGCCAATCAGACTGCCAACTGATAACAATTTTAAAGCCACAGAAACTGTTTGTGGGTGTGGGTAGAACGTGTTTTCTGCTATCTTAGTTCTAAGGGGCTGCTAAGAAATGAGGAGTTAATGACGAATTTGATTTGGGCTACAGCAAAGCCCCAAAAGGTAAGCAATCATGACTGGCTAGTGGAGAAGCATGTTAAGTATCAGTAGCATCAAAACATTTCTTCCGTTCCTCCTCCCTGCAAAACTGGATGAGAAATGGGCACATGCATGAACTTGAGGGGTTTTGGAACAAGGATAGAGTCTGTATTTTTACAATCAAAAAGCTGAAAAACAGGGTAACTATGGAAAAAAGCAATATTTTTATATTTGGTTGGAGAACATTTTGACAGGCTTCCCCAAAAGAGCAAAGACACGATAGGACAAAAGTTATGTTAAAGTACTAGGAAGAGAAGCAGTCATTGGGAGGAGCAGGATCTTCCCAGATCTTATAGCTGCTTCTTGCATCTCAAAGATAGACACCATTTGTAGTCCTCTGCTCTGGGACTCACAGAGCAAATGTTTGAGGGACATAAAGAAGAGACAAGTGTGGTTTAAGGTGACTCACACAGTAGACATAGGCATAGTCAGACAAAAAACAGAAAAAACATTTTAAACTTAGGAGAGTGTTAGGAGAGTACTGAAGCTGTGAATATTACTGGACAGCTAAGTGTTCTCCAAGGGAGGAAGTGGAAACTCCACTCACTCAGACATTTAGAAGTAGACACGCGACTTTTTTGTAGAAAATACCCCATACTTTCGGAGTCGGAAGACACACTATAATTTAATAGCTCTTTTTTAACTCTAACTGAACAACTGTCTCTTATAACTAACAAGAACATCAACTATTGCTAGAGCTAGCACAAGCTTAGACACAAACCCTTGAATTACTTTCTCTCTTCTCTTTCTTATCTATTTCTCTGTCTCTCTCTAAGCGTTATTGCCAGAGTGAAGTAGCATGAAGTATGGGTGCAACACTAAAAAAAAAAAAAAAACCAAACCAGATCACTTACCATTCCTCAAAAAAAACCACAAGGTTATGACAACTGCTTTTAAGGAGCAGTTTTGCCTGTTGAACACAGCTTTTAGAGAAATGGACAGGCACACTTTCATGTACAGTCCCCATCCCTCATCACCCCTGTATCATGTATGAAGATTCGACAGAGAATTACAGGAGACACAGTCCCTCAATAAGGCTGTGCCTGACGGCTGTCCCCGCTAACACCAAAAGTCCCATTAGCTGAACGTGCTAAGTAAGGCTTGTCCAGCCAGCACTGCCAACGAGACCTGCCCAGCGGGAAATCGAAGCAGCACCAGGAGCACCAAGCCCTGTCTGGCTTCTCCCCCACCCCGCCGCTGCCACCGCATGGAGCAACCCGCCATGGGATTTCCCAGCCACTGCCAGGAGTCCCTCTTTCCTCCACTCTCCAAAGCTCCTGTGTGTGCCTTTGAGTGCCTCTGCCTGCACGCATGTTTCTGTCTGCCTTGGGAACAAAGATCTTAGTGCCCAACAGGAAGTACCACTGACATACAGGAATATGTTAACAGCTGAGGCAAAACAGACCAAGTTTTGTCAATAACTTCACTCATGGCAATAATTTATTTGTTTCTGTTTGACAGACCCACCATTTTGCGCACAAAAAATGTTTTTGAAATTAAGTTGTTGAAAATGGACCTTCTATCTCCTTCCTCTTCCTCCACCACACTTGTAGAGATCATAACACACTTGTTAAACTAGGTGAGCCTCTCCTATTTGGCAGGATCAGATTAGCAGGTCTTTTAATCAGAAATTAAAATTAGAAAAGAAACACATAATTAATTTAGCACTAAGTGCTAAAAAGTATTGTCATATCTTTAAAAGGACAAGCTCTCTGTTACAGACATTAAGTACTTGGGCTATTAAGAAAATTAGTATTTTGCAGACATGAGGAACTCTAACTCTATGACTCATCGTGTTTGTACTCCTCATAGCACAAAAAGATTTTCTCCTGTAGAAGAAAGACTCCTAAGGATGCATGATTAACTTAAGTCCATTCCTGAGTGCATCACAGCAGTTGTTGTTTCTCTCTCTCTCTCTGTAACATCACCAATACAGCATCAAAAACAACTGTCATTCCAAAAAGCAAGGACTATAAATTCACTAAATAGCAGGACAAGCAAGCACAGATTGTACATAAGTCATTTTTTTTTCTGTTTAACTACTTGGATATTTATTTTGATGTTTGGAGAGGAACCTTTCTCATTTTCCCAAAATTCCCAAGGTAGGTAAGTCTTTCTTTTTAAACTAAAGCGAGTGTTAGAAGTGTAAAAGACTGGTCATACTAAGCATCACTTTCCCCTCTCGTTCAACTTGAAGTGATACCACCATCAGACATGTACATTTATATGCTTATATGTGTGTTATATATTTTCTGTTGTTCCTGAAATCTTGAAGATCCTAAATGTAATTTTCCATCCTGGGGCCTGGGATTTTTTGGACTCAAAAATAAATTCCTCTCTATGGCAAAACAGTCATCATGAGCTCATCATTTTCCTTCACCTACATCCTGTACAACAAAAAGTGGTAAGAAGTCCTGGTGCAGTCAACTCTGTTCTTTATCCAGACCTAAAATCTTTTTCATCTCCTCAACATTAACATTTGTCTGGAGGACAAATGAAGTACATCACCTCCTACGTACTCCTCCTCCTAAACTAAATAATTGTCACATATTCTGGGCTTTGGGACAGAAGTACAAAATTTTAAAATTGTCTCATCTCACCCTGAAATCCCTTCCTAAATATAATTGAGTTTCTAAGCCAAACACCAAGGAGACTTATTTTTTATTTTATTTAATTTACTGTGGGTTCCTCAACTTTGATCACATTTGAAGGTACATTTTCTCCCCATTAGCTCCGTCTAGTCAAAGAACCTCACGTAGCGATGACGCATCTCTTGCAGATAAGGGTATCTGCTGAATTGATTTACTAAGAAGGCTAAATTTATTATGCAGCATTTTACAAGTATAATTCTGCTTTCCCTTGATGGTAATAAATTCGATATCAGCTCCCCTGAGACAAGAGAGCCAGTCCCTTTATTATCCAGACATGACCCCCTGAGCCAGATTCCATTTTAGAGACGGGAAATGGCCATATCTCTGATTAAAAGGGAAACTTTAATCAAATAAAGTGCCTCATCAAGCAAGAGCCAAGATTCCAATACTCCTGACTGCAGCACAGCAATGATCCAAAGTCATATCTGCCCCCAACCCATTACCGCTTACTGCAAACGTGATATCCATCCCAAACAGGAGGTGTATCCTTCAGCAGTTTCCTTACCATCCTGGGAGCTGCTCCTCCTGTGCCCACAGTCCCTCACAGAAACGTGTTCTCAGGCTGCTAGCCCAGGGTCTGTTTGAGGAACCAGAAGAGGATGGGCTTTGCAGCAGTTGGAGATTTTTTTCCCAACTAAATCAATGTCGCAGGTGACAAGTAGCCCAAACCACACAACCAAGTGCAGCAGCCATAGACTTCAACTCAGGCCCCTTCCAATGGCACTCTTCTGTTCTCTCAAACACTTTCTTTCTACGTTCTGAAATGACCTTTTGAAGCATTTAGGATACTAGGTTATTTAGAGTCCCAAGTCAGGAGCTTTGTCCACAGTGTCAGTGGTATATTTCTGCAGTTTACAGCAGGGTAGTAAACTAATAACAAATAACGGTAACAATGACAATAGAGAGATGTTTAGGGGTATTGTTATTTGAAGTGTGCTTTAAGACTCCACTTTTGTGTAAGCACAATTCGATCTGTATGCCACTCCATGCAGGGATTAATGTTAAAGTCTTTCTGGCCATCTAGACAGTTTTCTTGCAACAGAGCAAGATACAGCAGCTGACAGATAAATCATCTCCCTTTCAGCTGTGGAAGACCAGCTATGCAAGCAAACGAAGGTTCCCAAACTCCACGTCTCCTAGGAACCGCCCAGGTGAGAGATCCAGTTATTTCACTCAGCCTTCTGCAGAGATCCTCCTTGGATCAGCCCACGTGTTATTTCTGCTACAGAACTAATGATATTTACCCTCTGCTTTATGCCAGGAGTATCTTCTGAATACCAAAGCCCCTGCACCAAGTGAGGCCCCTCGCACTGCAGGGTTTCCAGCTGCAGCACCGGGCAGGCACAATGCGGGAAGTGTGTAGTACCACCAGATTTGAGATTGTTTCTCTGGTATTTGTCTGAGCATCAGCCACACGCACGCACACAGGAAGACAGTTACTGTGTTGCTCTCTACTTTCCAACGCAGCTTCAGTGGTCTCTGAGGTGGGAGCGCTGTCCCCGAGGGGCACCTGGCCGTCCAGCCCCGTTCCGGGTTAGCCCCAGCTCCTCCGGGCGCCCCTGCGCCCTGCCTTGGCTCGGCCACGCCGTCGGGCGGAGGGTGTGCCGGGCGACGGAGCTGCGTCGGGTGTTGGCGGCCAGAGCCGGCGAGTAGCTCTCGGGTCCGGGCTGCCGGTGTGTCTGGGCTGCCCGGCGGAGGCACAGGACGCCGGGGACGGGCCGGCGCTTCCTTGCAGCCCCGGCGCGGGGGCAGCGGGGCCCCTTGCGGCTTGCACTACACAGGGGCCGAGCCGGTTACCACCGGCGCCGCAGGCGAGCCGGGCTCCGCACCGCTCCCCCGCGGAGGACGTGGCCGCGAGGACGTGGGACCCCTGCTCGCAACACGGGCGGGCGCACGTCGGATCCGGCCCGCCGCCTCTGTTCTATTCGGGCCCCGTGGGAAATGACGGAGCGAGAGCCCCGGCAGGCTGCCAGGGGAGCGGGGGCCGCTCCCAGGGCCGCCGGGGTGTCCGCGGGAAGCTGCGCCGTCGGGGGTGGGGCCGCCTCCCTGCTGCCTTCCAAGGCACACCCCTTGGGCGGGAAGGGGACGACGGCACCCCTTCGCCGCAGCCCCCTTACTGCGGCCGGACAGAGCTGTCGGCGCTGCCTCTGTGCAGCGGGGCGGGGCGCGGAGGGCGGGCGTGCGGCGGGGGGGCCGGCGCGGTGGCGGGTGGGGTTTCCGTGCGCGGCGCTTATTAGTGTGGTGATGGAGGGCCAGCCCCTCGGAGCCGCCTTGCAGCGGCGGCGCGGGCTGGCGGCTGTCGCGGGGAGGTGAGCAGCGGCTGGCCGGTCGGGCGGCGGAGGCGGCGTGGCCGCCCCCGCCGTGCCCCATGCGGGCGGCGGGGCGGTGGCGGCACTGAGGGTGATGTCGGAGGCGGGGGGCGCGGGCGGGGCGCGGGCCGCCGTGGCACGGCTCTCAGAGGCAGTGGGCGAGCGGCGGCGGCGGCTGGGCATCGCCATGGGGGAAGCGCAGCGGCAGCGGCGGCTGCTGCTGGTGGTGGTGTGCGTGGCACTGCTGCTGGACAACATGCTCTACATGGTCATCGTGCCCATCATCCCCGACTACATCGCGGCCATGCGCGGCGGGGGGGGCGCCGCCGGCCCGTCGGCGCCGGCGGGGGGCAACGAGAGCGGCAGTGGCGTTGGCAACCGGAGCCTCCTGCCGGCGCGATACCCGTCGGCTGCAGGGGGCAACGAAGACGTGCAGATCGGGGTGCTGTTCGCCTCCAAGGCCGTGCTGCAGCTGCTGGTGAACCCGCTCAGCGGCACCCTCATCGACCGCGTGGGCTACGAGGCGCCGCTGCTGGCCGGGCTGGCCGTGCTCTTCCTCTCCACCACCACCTTCGCCTTCGCGGAGAACTACGCGACGCTGTTCGCGGCGCGCAGCCTGCAGGGGCTGGGCTCGGCCTTCGCCGACACGGCCGGCATCGCCCTCATCGCCGACCGCTATGCCGAGGAGCCGGCGCGGAGCCGCGCCCTGGGCACGGCGCTGGCCTGCATCTCCTTCGGCAGCCTGGCCGCCCCCCCCTTCGGCGGCGTCCTCTACGAGTTTGCCGGCAAGCGGGTGCCCTTCTTGGTGCTGGCCTGCGTCTGCCTCCTCGACGGGCTGCTGCTGCTGGCCCTGGCACCACCCTGCACCACCGGAGCACGGGCCAACATGCCCGTCGGCACTCCCATACACCGCCTCATGATCGACCCCTATATTGCTGTGGTGGCAGGGGCCCTGGCCACCTGCAACATCCCCCTGGCCTTCCTGGAGCCCACCATTGCCAACTGGATGAAGGAGTCCATGGGGGCCAGCGAGTGGGAGGTGGGCCTCACCTGGCTGCCCGCCTTCTTCCCCCACGTGCTGGGCGTCTACGTCACTGTCCGGCTGGCTGCAGCATACCCCCACCTCCAGTGGTTTTACGGGGCCTTGGGCATGGCCATCATTGGTGCCAGTTCCTGCCTGGTGCCAGCCTGCAGGAATTTCAAGCAGGTCATCATTCCCCTCTGCGGCATCTGCTTTGGCATTGCCCTGGTGGACACGGCCCTGCTGCCCACCCTGGCCTTCCTGGTGGACGTGCGCCACGTCTCTGTCTACGGCAGCGTCTATGCCATCGCAGACATCTCCTACTGTGTAGCATACGCCCTGGGGCCCATCGTGGCCGGCCAGATTGTGCACACCATGGGCTTTGCACAGCTCAACCTCGGCATGGGGCTTGCCAATGTGCTTTATGCCCCTGTCCTTCTCTTCCTCAAAAATGTCTGCCAGATGAAACCCTCTCACTCAGAGAGGAACATCCTCCTTGAAGAAGGACCTAAGGGACTTTATGACACTATCAAAATGGAGGAGCGCAAAGGCATGGGCAAAAGCCTTCATCCAGCGGGTGAGACAGAGGAGAATGGCACGGACTCCTACCACAGAGACCTGACAGGGGTGTCCGAGGAGGACTCATCAGACTATGAGTACAGTTAGGTTCCCCTACATGGCCCAGCCTCAGGAGCAAAGGGGGGTGTGTGGGAGAGAGGAGAAAGAGGGGATAAAAGCATTATTGCATTACATTTCTGTACCAATGTGCAATATATACAGTTTAACGTTTGTCATGATGTAATGGCTTTCTTCTTCTAGACTTCTTACCTATATTTCCTTCTGCATTCTGGCAAGGTGGTGGTGGGGGCGGACAATCCTGAAAAAAATTATCTGAATAATCGTTGGCATAAATCTGGGGGGGATCCTTCAAAAAAAACCTACAATCAACAGAACAAAAAAAAAACCAGCTGCCTCATAGCTGGGGTATAATTGTGCAAAGCTTTCTCAGTCTGAAACTGTGTGTGAAATACTGTATATCTCTGTAAAAAATATAAGAAAAGCAAAAATGCTGTGTAAAATTTCGAATGGCATATTCAGGGACTTAGTAAATCTTGTGTACATATATTTAGGTTTTCAGTTGGTTTCATATATTTAAGAAGAGCAACAATTATCACAACATCTTATTCTTTCTTGGAAATAAACTGAAGTATTGTACTTTTTTTTTTCTCTTTCTTGTGCTGCTCTCCGGTAAGTGCAATATGCTGTATTATGTTGAAGTCCAAACTACAAGAATAATACGATCTGAATAAACAGAACTGAAGGGGATCGATTGTCTTTGTTTTGTTGTTGAGGGCTGCTTGAGGGAGGAAGCTGGTTGTGTTCAGTGTAACCACTACGATAACAGTTCCTCCTAACGCAAATCTCATCCATTACCAAAATCGCCAGAAAACCCTGGTACAAAATGTTCTCATTCATTCATCAAAACATGCGTTAACGGGTCTGAGCAAACAACATAGTACTGCAAACATGCTATTGATTGCCTAAAACCAGCTCCTCATATTCTCACGCGGGTTTAATTTTAATTCTCGCAATCATTAATTTCAATTTTCTAATATCCCAAAAATTACGTTATAAGCAGTTAGAAACACAACACCGGAAAACACTCTTCTTGGTGCTGAATGCTGCCCCAGTCGCAACGTGCCCACCTCAGTGTAACAGACGGTGATTAAACAAAAGGTGGGTGAGGTGCTTCATTCAAACCTTTCAAAAAAGTGGAAACCCTCATCCAACCACAGTGGAATCGGATGCGTATTTCACTCTGTAAATTTATTTTGAGATAAAATCGTTTATTTAAATTCCTGGCTCATTTGGGAAACAAAATTACTTATGTTCTCAAGAGGGGGGGAAAAAAAATGTATATAAACGGCCGCAGCAAATATTAAACGCCTTCTACCCCTCCCTGGGGAGCTGGGCGCCGCGAAGGGGACGCAGAGAAACCGCTCGTCGGTTCCGCTGAGCTGCACGGGACGCGCGGCCCCGCCGCGCCGCGGCTCCTGTCGGGGCGGCCGAGCCGCTGCTCACGCGGCGCCGAACCCGTGAAAACACCGCGACGGTGCCTCAGGGCGGCGGGTTCGCCGGAAGGGCAATGGCCAGCGGGGTGGTAGCTGAGTCCCGCTTCCCTAAACCGCTGCCGCCCCCTTTGCGGCAAGTGACACAACCGGCACCTCCTCTGGCCCACCGCCCCGGGGCCGCCCCCGCTCCCGCCCCAGCACACTCCGTTGCTGCTGCCGCCGCGTCGGGGACGCTGCCGGGCAGCCCCCGCAGAGCCCGGGCCTCTCCCGGGACCGCTGCCGGCCCGTGGCAAGCGGCCGTCCCTGCGGGCCGTGATGCCGGTAGCCCGGTAGCAGCGGTGCCCGCCCTGTTCGGCCACGGAGCTTTCTTTCAGGAGCCGCAGATGTCCCACTGTGCGACACTGGCAACAACTCCCGTGGCAACGCGAGTAAACCTCAGGTGCTCCCCTTGCTGCCGCCTCCGAGGAGCCTTTCGGCTGGCCCCGACGGCGGTAAGGGCGCGGGCGACACGGCTCTGCCCGACTCCTCCCGCCCTCCGTCCCGGGACGCAGCCGGCACTGGGCGAGCTGGCGCCAGTGCCACGGCGAGTCACAGCCTGCAGAAGGGGCAGAACAAGAGCGGCGCGCCCCGGGAGCGGAGGCAGGGCGGCAGCGCCTGTTGCGCGCAGCGGGAGGGGCGGGCCGGGCCGGGCCGGGCCGGGCCGGGCGGTGCCGGGGGCGCGGGGCGGGGAGGAGCCAGGCGGTGGCAGAGACGAGCCGCGCTCCGCACGCCCCAGCCCAGAAGGGACCTGACCGCGCAGGAGGCGGCGGTACCTTGGACAGAGCCGAGGCGAAGCGCGGAGCCCGCCCGGGAGCCGCTCCGGAGCGCCCCGACGAGCAGGTATGGGCGGGCGAGCGGCGCTCCCCGCGGCCCGGACGGCGTGGCTGCAGGTGCCGGGGCGGGAAAGCCACGGGCCTGGGAGCGAGGGAGCGGGGGCAGCGGATCCTGCGGAGCGGAGCCGAGAGTGCTCCCCTCTCCAAACTCCACGGCACCGGCGGCACCCACGGGGCCACCCCGTCGCCGCCACCCGCGGGTCCCGCCGTGACAGGCGGTCCGGGAGGGAAGGGGCTCCCCCGGGGCTGAGGCGTGGGAAGGTCTCGAGGCGCGCCGGCAGCCTCCGGCGGAGCGTGAGCACTCCCCGACGGGCTCTGGCGCTGCCGCGGCCCGCAGGGAGATCACAGGAGGCGACAGGGCGGCTCCTGGCTCTGTAGTATCAACGGTCGCAGCAGTGCGCGCTTCGCACGTTAGTCTTGATAACGCATACATTCCTCTTAACTTTAAGCATAAATTCCTGAAAACTTTAAGCTTACCTTCTTGATAACACTGAGAGTGAGGATGAATAGATGGGAGCTGAGTATAATGCCCCAACAATGGTATATACTGCAAGCTGCCTCCCAGGTCCACAATACATGAAGAACTGAAGTATAAGCACAGGGGCTTATTTCAGTCCTTCTCTGCTCTTTGCTAACAGAGAGATCAGTGCCTTTTGTTCTGGATTTGAGCTGCTTCTTTGAGCTGTGGGGAAGGCCATCCAGCTCCCAAGCCTGCCTCGTCTCACAGCCACCCTCTTAAGCTGCTCACCCTGGCCCTCCAGCTAAGCCAGCTGTAAATAAAAACAGCTAGGATTATTTTTTTTTGCCTAATAACTTTGACAATGCACCTCACAGTCATTCCAGAGAGCAACTTTGAAGTCATCTTGAATTTCTGCAAGATTTGTGTCAAATTCCTTGTCCTTTATAAAGCAAATATAGGATTGGGCATGATGCTAAGCTGGCAGCGCTTGAACTGGAGACAAAGCCTCAGTTCATCGCCATGACAGAGAACAGTTCAGGCTGCTGCCCCCAAACTCTTTATCACACCGATTTGACAGATATGCAAGTCTGTTAGTAGTAGCATTTCCCACAGACACAGAGCCAGTATAGTCTTGTGGTTGGTGTGACTCCCTATTGCAGTTTGACAAAAATCATAAGAAAAGAAAGAAAGAAGTCCCAGTGAGAAAAATACCAGCAGGATTTTCCATTTAGGGGAATACAGTTTTAGGGGCTCTGAAGACAAAATGGCTGCTCTGTATCTGAATGCAGGTGGGGAGCTGAGGCCAGGTCATAAATGGGCAAGCCACAGTCTTCCAAGAGTTACAGAACATGTCCATTATTTTAATATTATTATTCCTGTGTTGCTAGGAATAGAGTACATGGCTAAGTGATGAGACCTGTGTAGCACACGAGAGGGAGAGGAGCAGCGCAGCGGGCTAAATGTGGCCTTTCCATGAGGGAAATCGTCTTTCACTTGGGTTGAAATTGTGAGCAGATGACATATCAACATGAGTTTGTTGTGTGGCTCATTGCAGGGCCCTAGGGACATCTCTCAACCTTATACAACCTACTTCACAGCATATGGCCCCACTGGCAGCCAGTGCAGGACAGGGAGAGGACAGGATCAACACAAGGTGTCAGTGACCACATACATATTGGCATAGCCATGCTGAAGCCACAAGGCTGGAATAGCCAAGCCAGCTCCTCAGGAGAGGAATAATGCATGGCTATCCCTGCCCATCGCTAAACAAAACACTCCATCTCACTTTCATAAATTGTAAGTTCTTATCCAAGTTGTTCTTAAAAGCTGTTGTAGAAATAATTCAAGTGCCCTGAATGTGTAGTCCCAAGGGCTTCAGAAAGGAAATACTATGTTCTTTTCTATTTATTTGACATGTTTTCTTTTATATTTTGCATGCACACCGTGCAAATTAATTAAAAATAAACAAAAAACACCTGTGATCCATCAAGACCTAACTGAATACATGGAACTTACTTTGCTTTAGCTGTACACCGTAACTGAAGGACAACTGCTTGGTGTGGGGACTATTATAGTGGAAGAAACCTGTGTGTTGCATAGCTTATTCTTGTACAGGAAATGAATAAGAGGCATCTTTAGAAATGAAAACTAGGATAAGCACAATACCAGAGAGACACAAGTGGAAGTATTTTCTCATCACAGATGACTTCTGTGTCTTTTGGCAGGTTAAGCCATCTCCCTGGACAGGTATATGCTATTTGGAAAGACTGCTGTGCAAAGAGGCTCAGACGCAGTGTACGCCACCCTTCCTAGTCCTCCCACAGCCAGCCTGCCAGCCTAGGCAGGCTCACTGGGTCCTCCAGCCCAGAGCTATGCCCTAAAGCACTGGCAACCTGCAAGCTTCTAGCCTGCAGGGTGAAAAGGCACGTCTCGATCAAGCTGCTTTCCACAGCTTCCACATCTTTAATGCAGAGATGACAGCACCTCACTGCATCCATGGAACTGTACAATGACGAATATATTTAAAGACTGTGGTGCTTTCATACAAAACAGTAAAGTTAGGACGTATAAGATCCTTAGACAGAAAACCGCTACCCTACTATTACCTGTGTCAACATAAGGTATTCCAAGTCACCTCTTTCCTCCAGCTAACATATAACAGTAATACAAAGAATGCAGATCACGGCACAATGAATTGCAAAGTAAATTAGAGTGACAAAATAAACAATGCTGAGAAGGGACCATTTATGTGCATCAGATAGTTCTGGATAAAGAAATTTATAGCAAAATGAGACAAACAGGATGTCAGAGCAATTTCCACAGGGCTCAGTTCAGCTACTTTCGAATGTTATACTTTCTATTTCTCTTCAGTTTTGCATTCTGAAGCTTCTATGTATGCTTGCGCAGGGAATACTCCCCATGTACATTTTGGTTATAAATAATGGGTACTGACTGGACTTTAAATCTTTTCTGTTTTCAGAACTGACGCATCAGGCTCCATAAGTGCCCCCAAGTGGCTTCAATTTCTGTCCTCAACAAAAGATATCAAAAGAAATGCAGGAATGCCTATCCTAGAAAAAAACATGCAGAAGAAAGAGAAAGATACATGCAGTAAAGATGAGACAGTAAGTGATTGTTTCTGTGAAAAAAGAAAAAAAGAAGAAAAGGTTGAAGATACATGAATTAACACCTTTTAATACTATAAATTAATGTAAATTAATGTAGTAATTGTAAACTAAGCTCTGTTCCAGAGCTGAGGAAACTCTAGTTATCCTGCAGCAGTTTATAATCAGGAACTTTGATTTAACATTATTGCTTCTCATATACACTCTTCCTCCCAACATCCTGTGAGGAATTCCAGTAAGTGAAATATTTTTACACAGCAGCAGATGCATTACTACACAGTCAGAGATGGCATGTAATTATTTCTTAATAGTACAGAACCATCAAACTATCACATGTGATTCATTTTCAAGCTGGTTTAAAAGGTGCGGGATGTGTATGCCTGTAAGTCATCAACCCCTTGGGTTTAAAGCTTTTTTCCTAAGTAGAGTCATGAGCTGTACAGTAACCTTACCCAGAAAGATAAGGCCAAAGCCAGATATTAAAAAGGAATACCATTTGGCACATCTATTTCCACTGACCAAGAAACCAATGACAGCAGAGAGATGCCCCGACTAAACATAGCTTGAAACTGTACAATTACCATTCTTTTATTTCTGAGCCCCAGAGCGCACTGCAGGCTAAACTGGATTTGTGTTTCCATTAATAACAGGTAATTCTACGACACTTTTTATGAGTATCTGAAATCTTTGGTTTCTAGACAGGGACACTAACTTTTCTGTGGATATCAAAAGGCAGAGCTGGTATTTGAGCTCAGAGGACACCCTCTCCCTGCCTTCTGTTCAGAGTACTTCCTCAAGTCCCTCCCTCCCTGCATGCACTAGCAAAGGAGTTTGCAGCTAGCCTTGCTCTGAGCAGCAGGTGGGACTAGGTGACTGCCGACATCTCTTCCAAGCAAAATCAGACTATGGTCCTGTGATCGTGTGAAAATGAATGTCTATTACATCAAGAGTGAGTAAAGAAGTCTGAACTTTACCTTCTTTAGGAGGCAGGCAAAAATCAAACTAGAGAAATAAACCCTCCAAAAGTTTATGGTCTACACTAACCACTAATGGACAAGCACAGCTGAATTAGATGACCATTTCTCAACTAGGAGACACATCCACCTCCCTGAGGAACCATGCTTAGAGCATCAAAGCCTCATAAGGTGTCCCAGTCTTTCATGGATTACTTCCTTGCTTGATTTTCCCATTGCCTCCATAATTCTTCTGGCTTTTAAATGACTAATTACACTTCACTTAATTAACTCTACATTAAAAAAACAAGGGAAGCTTAATTGCATGGACAGCATGAGATTGTTTTCTTCCCAGATACTATGGATTTCCTGCTCCAAACAGGATAAGGATAAAGCAAGTATAAACAGAAATGTTTTGTCAAGCCTTCTAGAAGGGTTCCCAACTGGCCAACAGTAGAAGTTTGGCATGGTAAAACACCAGCTTGTTAAGGATTGTATGCAGTCAGTGCTAATAACCAGGTAGACCTGCATGTTTTCTATTTCTGCAATTTTATAACCAGCCATATTACCAATCAGACAAGTATTAACCCACAAGCTATTTTACTGATTAAATACCTTCTCTTACTACATTATTTTAATATGGTCTAATGTATTTGAAGATTTCGTAGAGTCTAGCTCAGGCTACATACTTGCATCATGCCTATTTGCCTGTTTGTCCTAGGATTTCTATAAATTTTCCTGGGGAATATTCTCCTGTTTTCCACTAGTTTGCTGGCCTATCCATTTGAAATCCTCACTGGCCAAAGGCCTACAAATAGAGCTACTGGAGAGGTAACACTGCTTCAGCATTGCATGTATACCATGTCCTACAATCCAGGCACTTTGAGACCTAATGAAATTCCACTGAAGTCACACAATTACAGTAATTGCAGTAATCAAGCATCTCAACTGCTAAAACAGAACAAATGGATTAAAAAAGGGATGCAATCTATCAATCAGCAACAGCAGAAAAAAAAAAAGAGGACAGTTTGGGAACAAGTAGAATTACTTGCTAATCTCTCTTTTTTTTCATGATTAGGCAGTGCCAAAACTTCCAGTCCCACCACTGCAACAGACCTTACATATGTACCTACAGTGCATGAAACACTTGGTGCCAGAGGAGCAATTTAGAAAGACCAAGGTCATTGTGGAGCAGTTTGGAATTGCAGGAGGCTTGGGGGAATCCTTGCAGCAAATCCTTGAGGAAAGAAGGGAAAAGACAACAAACTGGGTAAGCAAATGCAGAAGAGGAAAATAATTGCTGTGTTGGATGATGCCCATTTACAAACTCTTTGCAATGTTCTGTATGTGACCACTGCTTTCTTTCAGTGATTCAATGCAAACAGGAGGCACTTCAGATTCTACCAAAGGGAATGTGTATTTCAGACATATTAGGCTAGAATTTTCAAACAATATCAGAATCCATGTCATTATTATGTTTTCAGGTCAACAGTTAGTTGACATAAATGCAGGAATTTGTGCACCTCAGGTGCATGCACGCAGGTGTCAGCTCTATGTGTAGGAAGCACTATATTACATCATTTTTGGATGTAATTTCTTCCTTCCTTTCCCTTTAATAACAGGATTTAGAGTTTTTATTAAAATGAAAAATATGTTCCGATAGAGCTATAAAATTGACTTGCATACCCACCTAGCCAAAGCTCTGATCCAGTCAAATTATTTTGAAATGGAATACACTGGGATAGGAATTACTCTTCTAAAATTAAACTATTATTTGCCATTCATTGTCACACCATACCAATGTAATTACTCTGAAGTGTTTACTTTGCCAAATATACACACACGTATATGTATATGTATCTATCACACAGACCATGCTGAGACCATAGCCTTTTAAAGAAGTCCAGCTTTCTGCTTCCCAAGATAGGAAAATTAAATAAGTAATAGATAAAATAGATAAAATTTATCATTCCACAAAGTCGCAGTTCGTCCTGCCTGCATTAACCTTGTTAGAATATGGCAGCTGAAAACTAAGAACACTGATTTTATTGAAGTCCTTCCATCCCAGAAAGGAAGAGAGACACTGAATGGTTTCATGGATTCAGTGAAACCTGCTGGCTTGCTACTGATGCCAGGGAAGTGTCATTCTCCCTTAACTTTGCAGTTGTGTGACGTGCGAGAAAACCCCATCAAATCACTGCTGATATCAAATTGCTGTTAGAGAAAAAAATAAAAGGCTACAGTACTGGCAGTGCTTTTATTTTAAAAGCGGTGCTTAATTTCAAAACTGCTTGTTGCCACAGTCTGAGGGATCCACTAAATGCTGCCCCATCTTGTTTTGTTATTCTGATCATAGAACTTAATGGTTTTAATGGCTAAATTAACCATTGCTTAAATAGTGTTCCTGAAAACAAATAGTGTTCCAGGAGACAACTGTTCATTTAACCACTCACAGCATGAAAAATTACAGAGAAAGGATGTACAAATATTAGTTAATAAAATTAAATACCTGATTCTTAAGATAAACTGGAAATGTTCTTACTTGGGATTTAACTTGCCAGGAATACAGTTCTAGCCTGTTCTCCTGAAGACTCCAGAGACTGTGGGGGAAGCATCTGTTCTAACAGCAATGAAATATCTCAGAGGAAAACTTTTTCAACTGATGCATGCATTCATAATTATTTTTGCATAATTTCATTGTTGTTTATAGTTACTATATGCAAAGTATACCCACTAAACTCAGAAAGACCGTTTGATCTTTTAATGAAAGCCTCCATTTTCCAAATAATGATTCTTCAAACTCTGCTCAAACAAAAAGGAATGTCATTACAATACATCTGTGTTTTCAATAAAAATGGTTAGAAATATAATATGTGTGTCTGTCTGGATCAAGCGTCAGTAATCTGCATTTGTGTCAGTGGACAGTGAGGGATTACTCCAGGGGCCCTATCCACATGCCACTATCTGCACGACCAAACCATTAGGCTGGGGAAATTCTTGTCCCACTCTGTCTTGCTACAGGACAGTATGTGGTGGCTGACAACAGAGCATCTTGGCATTATTGACAAACATTTTAAGCCCTCTGAGGAAAGCCCTGGTTCGTAAAATTCTGTCTGTCTCTTAAATATATCCTGATCTCTATTCAAGAGCTAGCAGTTAGCAAGTTGTACTCAAACATTTTCTTGTTGCAGAGAGAAGCAAACAACAAAATACCCAAACCACCACAATACGGGGCTTGTTTACCTTTTAATGGAACACACTGTAATTTGCCATTGATTGAAAAACAGGATTATGGAATTGTGTCTGATTTCAGCTGAGCTGAGGTCATAGAACCCAGACTGAACATGCTCAGTGGCTCCATTAATCAGAGCCTATGCCTGACACCAGGACGACCAAGCACTCTCCCCTCACCCCCAGACTGCCTTTCCGCATATTGTTCATGGCTTTAAGATTTCATGTCCTCTTCCCTTAGGTGCTTAACTACTGGCTGGATGACATGTACCTCAACAACCGGCTAGCTCTTCCAGTCAATTCAAGCCCAGCAATTATCTTTGCTCGTCAGTATTTCAACGATGTAAATGACCAGCTGAGGTAATGTACTACAACTTCACAGCTTTTGCTAAATAAAAGGATATTTTAGATGTACTTATTTTGCAAAAAAAAAAAAATCATTAAAAAAATAAGGGCTGTAACTATTATAATATTTCCTACTAGGCCTGCTGACTGAGGGCAGTGTTTCTGGGGTTACTCATACTGATACTCAGAAATAAAAGTGTCATTACTATTCCATTTATTGCATGAAAAAATGCCATGTGATTTATAATTTTTAAAGGAATATTTGCAAAGCTTTTCATTGTATAATTCAAGTAAAACATTTTGTGATGGAAAAAAGAAACACTAATTTCTGTTAGATTGTTTAAAGAAAAACAATGTTGTCATCACTATGACTTTTATCCACCCTGCAAACTGAAAAGGCCATGCTGGCATTAAATTGTCCCTCTCAGGTGCCCAGATGGGCAACAGATACGCAGGGGATCTAAGAATAAGAATTCAGAAATCATTCCCCCCCCCCAAGAACACTCTTTCTGTCAGGCTCATCCTTCCCATCTCTGAACTGACATTTCTCCTTTGAGCTGTTATGAGCAATTACAGTCTTTTTAAAAGTGAAAAGGTAAACAAATAGCCAAGCACAGAGTATACCTCTCCAGACACCCTTAAAACAGGATTCCATTCTTCAGCCTTTGCCAAAACATTTTAAACAGTAAACCAGATAAAATCCACCTTCATATGTAGTGCAGTTTTCCTCTTTGCTTTTAGTACTCTCTAGCTGCTCATTACTGAAAGAATTAACTGCATCTGAATTTATGCTATTATAAAACAGCCAGAAGCTGATATGTGTTATTTTATCATTTTGCATAGACAGCCAATGTATCTTTTTACTTTACTTTAAACATAACTATAAATGCTTCCATTCATTACTGACTAAATTTATTGTGCATACAGCTTTCAAAAAACCTGCACTTTGTATTTTCTAATGCACATGCTTTAACAAGGAAATATTTTTCTCCGAGCCTCCCATTCAGGTATAGTGCAAATGGTCAGTGCCAGGAAATAATACACCTGTCCACAGCTCTGCAGAAAGAATATCTGCTTAGGACAGGAAGTACTCTAATAAATTGGACAGCTTATGAGTATTGATATTGAAACCCATGTTAAGGATTCTATTAAATATTCAGCCTCTGCTCTCATTCTCTAAATAAATCCTTTCGGGCTTCCTCCCGCAGTAGTCTGTTTAACCATTTGAAGGGACAATCTCTAGGATTTCATATTTGTCTTGACATGAATGAATTAAGACTTGGGTGGGGGCGGGAGGTTCTTCTTGCCAAGCCAGACTTTCTCTCCTTATCCTGTGTTATCAATCATTCAGGCTCTCCTCTGTCTCACGGAAACAGCCCAGTGTTGCCAAATAACAAAGACTAATGTCACTTCTATCTGCTTCTTGCAGGTTTGCTGCCAATCTAATTTCAGGAGTGCAAGACTATAAAGCTTTACTGGACACGTAAGTAGCTTGGAAGGAGAACTGCTGCCTGAGTATCCACAGGGCTTCTGATTCAAGGGTGCTCTAACATGCCCAAAGTCAGGCTGCATCACATCCCTCCACCATTTGGAAGGGCTGGGGCTTCAGCATGCTTCGGGGCAAGTGCTTCAGCAATTCTTTTATGCGCTTTGTGCTTTATTACTGCAATCTAACAGCTTGGAGAAGGATCCTTTTTGGTGCCTGGCAGTCATCACTCAAGCATGCGCAGTACAGCCCAAAGGCCACACACAATCTGCCTAACAGAGCTGTTGAGAATACACCAGGAGGTCTGTGCTCCCCAGACCCAAAGAGCAGCAGCATTGTGGTGACACAGTGTGCACTCCTTCCCTAGCACCGGACGTCTACCAGGATGCTGCACCTCCTCCACGTACTGCACCCTCCATATATAATATCAGCCCCTCCTGCTCCGTCCCCACAGAACAGAAATAACATGTCCTACCAGGAGAAGGAAGCCTCATCACAGACAGGCTGGTTCAGTGGCTAGTAAAAATAAGAGGTCACTTATGCCATTGTTACTTTCTGTATACAAACACAGGGGAAATCCATTATTCTTTAAGTCAGGTATGAGATAGCTCACAATAGCATTTTACATAGCACTTATTAACCTAGTGTGTTCTGAGTTTACTACTGAAATCACTGCTCCCCAAAGCACAAAAGCAGGGAGAGCCACAGACCACAAACACCTCACCAATATCAGGGAAGGGGTCATTTTCCTGTCTGGAAATACAAGAGGCCTATGTTATATGCTTTAACCAATTCTTATTTGGATGAGGAAAGCAAAGTCCGTATTCAAACAACAAAGTCCCTATCATCTATGAATTAGAAAAGAGAAAGAGGAAGAGGCTGTTTGATTTTTCAATTCAAAAGTCTGAGAGTTACTCAGAAAGTATAGAAGAGGTGCTTATTTAAGAACACATGCTTTTGTCCAAGATATACCATGCAATTGCATATACCAGCACTGGTGTGCTGGGCAGTACTATTGCATACTAATGTAGTTCATTGCATCTTTATATGACAGCATCTGAGATAACATTAAGAAACCACATTGCTCAAAGGGTAATTTAAATTCTTATTATTTTGACCTTGCTACTCTAGATCCAAAGACTCCTGTGATCAGATTGGCTTGCCTTAAATCAATAATAATTTACTTTCTCACTACTGTGTCCTCATATTGTTATTACTGTTTGCTTATCACCTCTCCTGTATAATTATGAGTTCCTTGTTGCTGTTAAGGACTTCCACCAGTGAGTGTACTGCTAGCTTCTCTTGGATCATTCCACATGCAGATGCACAATATTTCAGTCCAAACCCAGGCGTTTAGTTTTAACTGTGCAGATATTCCATGCAGTTGCCAGGACTAAATATTTCAAACAAAGCTTAACTTGCTCACATAAAAGAGTTATAAGATTTTACACAGACATCTCCTGAATCAATGTAAGATTTTCTGAGGCCATCAGTCAGAGTTAATAAGCCCTTTATTAACTGCTATAATTATAGATTGTTTTATCTAAATCTACCATGCTGTTCCCCTCTTTTTGATCATCATAGATGCTCTTTGAAACTCTGTTAAATATAAGAGGATTTTTGAATTATGCAAAATGTGGGAGAAGGAGAACACATAAATTTGTTTTGCTGATAAGGAAAAAAAGATTAAGCACATGTACAAGGAAATAAGTGATACAGAGAATTTGAGAGCCAGGAACTAAAGTGAATATCCCTGGTTTGGAACTGCAACAGTTCCAAAGAGACAGTTAAACAAGATAAAATAGCATAAAACAGTACCCCATATCAGTAACCCTGGTTGTGTCCTTCTTTGCCTCTGCCCCTCACTGGCAGGCTGGAAGTTTAGTCCTCTTTTGCTGGGGGAAAATCTCTGAACCACAAGATCTTCTCCTATGGTCTCTACAGCCTCTCCTGAGTGACAGTACTGTTATTTTCCTGCTGCAGTGTCAGTGGAATATTTTACAATCCATAATCGTAATTGTGATAACTTCTTTTTTTTTTTTTTTCCTGGCCACTAAAGAAGCCTTTTAGGAGGTGTTGTTTTCACTTGCCTTCCAATGAAAAGGGAATAGATTTTAAGCATTTGTTCCCCCATAGGTCTAAGTAAGGATTAGCACATGTGCAAGGCTCTGTGGAAACAGAAATGCCCTCTGTATTGCCTCGGTTGTTCCTGTTTATCAGGCAAGGCCCTCTCACACACTCTCTAATCACTCTGCACAGTACAGGGCCAATGCAGTGAATTTCATCAGTACTTTTTTTCAAGGTGCTATGTCTTTTCCAGCTGCCCTGCTGACTTCCATCCTGGCAAGCTTCCGGGGTCCCATCTAGGCAGGCTTCCCATGCACATTGCAAAGCTGCTTGTGACCTGCTATTCTTTCCATTTCGACTAGATGATAATGCAATTGCTTAATGAATACGCATGAAGCTGCCAGGAATGATGTATTTAACTTTGGTATGGGAATTCATCTATTTCCCTTATACTGTAATCTCGTTTTATTATTCAATTTGTGTTATACCTGATCTAATTGTAACAGAACAAAGGACAGATTAGATTTCTTATCCTTTCTCTCTCTCTTCCCTCTCTCCCTCTGGCTTTGTTTTTCTCCTTCTCTCTGTCCAGACATTCTTTACCTGTTGATTTTGCTCGTGGACAGCTGTCTGGTCATCCTCTCTGTATGAAGCAATACTATGGACTCTTTTCTTCCTATCGTCTTCCAGGACATACCAAAGATACCCTTGTGGCCCAGAAAAGCAGTGTAATGCCAGAGCCAGAGCACATCATTGTTGCTTGTAACAATCAGGTAAATTAGTGTTCTTTTCTATACCTTTCTATATTTCTTAGTTTGCTTAAATTCACTGAAGAGCCTGATCTATTCACTGTTCAGAAACACAATTAACATTCTACATATGAGCTCACTTTTTAAGAAGCATTTGCTGTCAATATTTCCAAAAGATGCTTCAGCAGCATTTTTGTCCTTAGCCCACATTATGTTCCAAGTACAGTGATGCAAAAAGGAGGAATGTGACAGAATTCATTTACTTTCTCATTCAAACAAAAATGTTTATTAAACAGAGATGAAAATTTATGAGAGTGCATTTGCTGGAAATACTCTTCTCTTGACAGTCAAGTATTGGCACACAACTCACGGGATATATACCACTATCCCATGCAGGAGGGCCTAAGCAATGCCTGAAGAAGTTAGCACAGGTGCAGGCAGAAATACTGAAGCATTTGAATCTGACCCAACCAATAAATGCCATTGAGCAGCAGAGTATGTTGGCTGGGCACAGTACCTTATAGCCCAGCTTGACTATTTGTAGTACTGGAGCTGTGCCTGCAGGCCCCCTTGGAATGAAGGCGTAGATCCTACTGGCCCCTTTTCCAGGATGTCCTGTTCTTCACCTCAATGGGAGGTTCTCTAGACTCTCTAGGTTATTTTAAAACAAATAATACCATGGAAATTATTTACATACTTCTTGATTATATCTCTTCAGGTGTTTTTAAGCTTATTCAAATAATCTATGTTTTATTTGAGCCCAACGCACAATATAAGTCGCCTGTAGCAACTGGCATGACACTGGTGTAAAAACACAGGAGGGGTCAGTCCTGGGCCAGTGCACAGTATTTTTATGCTCCATTACCTGCAGGCCTGGCTCTCCAGGCAGGACCTCAGCATTCAGCACCTACCCAGGTGAAAGCAAAATGTTGGACCAGTAAGGGTCCAGCACATCTGTGACTGTTCTCCTGACTTATGTAATTTTTTTGCAGTTTTTTGTTTTGGATGTTGTCATTAATTTCCGTCGTCTCAGTGAGGGAGATCTTTTCACTCAGTTACGAAAGATAGTCAAAATGGCAGAGAATGAAGAGGAAATGCTGCCTCCAGTTGGCCTGCTGACAACAGACGGAAGAACAGAATGGGCAGAGTCCAGGACGATCCTCATGAAAGGTTAGCGGCAGCAATCCCAGCTTTCTCCATCATCTTCTTCCTTTTCCTCCTCACCATCATTGCCTTTTTTTGCTGGGAGTGAATGTTACAGCAAATATAGGACTGAATGTGCAACCTCAGTACTGATTTTTTTCTAGCAAGAGGAAACTCAATACCTGTAAGTGTTCAGATGTGTGTTACAAGGGAAGCAGCAGATATGGTTTGACCCTTTGGCTATGTATGTTTAAGTGTTATGCCATGTAAATAGCTCTCACTCCATTCTCTGTTTTTCATCACATAAATTACATTACATCAGATTTTGTGATTTGTCTCTTTCTTCTCATCCATTTTGTACCAATAGAAATGATGTATCTTCTTAGCTTTTGGCAACTGTTAGACATTTTTCTTCCCATCTAACAAAGTCATCTACAAGTTAAACTTCTATTGAATCTAGCTGTGTACTCTCTTGAGTCAATGGAGAAAAACAGAAAGTAGCAGGGCTGACTCATCCAAATCTTAAGTAAGTATCTAGGAAAGGTGACAGCAATTATTATCTGGGGATAGTTCTCTCTCTCTTCCAAGAACAGGCACCATTTAGCTGTCTTGTATGCTGGACTTGTATACTGGAGTACCTGACTTTGAAAGAGATAACAATAAAGGGTGGGATTAGTCACCTCTATCAATTCACAACTTATTTTACCCTCCTGAAAATGTTAAACCATGTCTTTATCCCTAGTTCAGCAATGCTACAGAAAATATTGTGGTTTTACCAATGCCCTGGAATATACAAGAGTTGCCAATAGCCTCAAAATATGTTTATCATCCCAAGGAATATTTTTCCCTTTTCTTATTCAAGTTTATCTGTGTTTATTAATAACTTTATATAGATAAACACGCACACACACACAGAGTCCTGGCCACTGTTACATAGTACCAGTCTCATCTTCAGGCTCTGCCCTCCCCATCTTTTATTTTTAAAGCAGGAGAAAAAAAGATTCCTTATTTTAATGAAAACTGAGATAAACATCTAATGAATTATTTTCATACCATGCTTTTAAGTAAAACAGTGAATACCTTGAAACCTGCAGCAAAATCATCTTTGTAAGCCTACATAATCCTAAAGAAAAAAGACAAATCAACAAAAACCTGCAGAACCATCTCCATAGTGTTTTTTAATTGCCTGGTATTTGCTGAAATATTCATTTTAATGAGGAGGCAAACCAACTCAGTTATGCAGCTGAAAAATAAGATTCTGCACTATCAAATATCACAGCACCATGAGCTGTCTCTAATCTAAGCAGGAATCCCAACCTAGACCACTCGTACTAGCACAGCTCCTCTATATAGTATAATGCGTCACTGTTACACATGGATACATGACGATTATTAACAGCCCTTTTTTCTTTCTTATCTGTGGTGAAATGTTTATGCAACAAGAGAAAAGCCTCTAGTGAAGCAGTGTGAGGTGGGAAGGATCACTCCACAACTGTTCAGTACTGGGCAGGGAAAGAGAGGATGCTTCAGGACAGAGAAGACCTGTACAGTGCTTTGCAAAGGTTATGAAGGGTATGGGGCTCCATAGACCTACAAGAAAATTTCAAATAAATTGTAGTAAACCCAGCCATCAGTGATTTATAAACACATTCAGTATTTTAACTGCATTCAGGCTGCAGAACTAACTCACTCTCCTAAGTACAGGAACTGAATTCTTACTGCTATAGGGGCTGCTGTTCTGAATTTGATTCAGAACTGTCTTCTTGTATTTTCCTCTTTAAAACAAAAAACATAAACCCCAACTAACTGAAAGCTGACTGGCCAATTCAATGCAATTGTGTGCATTAGAAAGAACAAGAAATGTCTTGCAGGGCTTCAGGCTTGTTCTCACACTTCTCCTCTGTTTCAGCTCCTTCTGGAAATATTTATTTTCCATTCCAAGTCATGGTCCATGAGTTCTTGCGCAGTTCATTGCCTGCTTTATGTGATAATTTTTTCAGCATTTGATTAGCTTTCTGGAATGTCTGTTTCTTTCTGTAAGGGTATCTTTCCCCTAATTTTCTGTTTCTAGCAGAGCTTAATTTTATTCACTCTAATACCTCTAGACTCAAGATACCCTGAAACTATATGTCAGAATAAGGCCTTCATATCTTATATATAAGCTTTTGAATAAAGTAAGTTCTTGTTAATCGTTACACATTTTCATGCTTTCAGTTAAGACCTATATTAAGTGCTCACAATTAAATATTTCCTGTGACTCCAAATGGCCCTCAGAAGCAAACAAACCTTTACCTTCATAGTATTTCTGAGTTAAAGAAACTGAGATTAGAAACTGCATAAATACAACATAAATAAGGAAGAAAACACTGAGGACAACGTAAAAATAGCCTTTGCAGTCCACCTGTAAAAGCAAAAGTAACAGGACACAGAAAAGAAACGAAAAAGAGCTGGAAAAAGCACATTTTGTTCAGCAGTACACTAGTGACACAAGAGAAGTGGAATGTGGCGACCCATGGTTTTGGCAATATCATGTTCAAAAACTAAACCTCACGAACTTATCTGCCGATGTTTCCTTTTGTGATGTAGGCAATACACTGAGCCCAGGGCTTATTTCTCTCAATGTGCAAGAGATGACCAAGGACAGGAAAGAGAAGAGTTTTAATACCAGAATACAAAAACAACGTGGGCCCTGCTGTTTCTTGTCCAGAAAAGGGTTTTAATAGGAGAACAGCACAAAACTAATATAGGCCCTGCTTCTCCAGAGCGGAATACTGCAGCACTGCAGCAGTAGCGTGACCTCTGAAATTCTCTATTTTCCACCTGTCCTTTCTATAATTGTTATATACAAAATAAGTAGGCATTGTTGGCTTTAAGAGTAAAATAGATCTATTTTGTAATGGAATTACTTCAGGAAATGAAAGGCAGAAAAAGAAAGTGGATATTATTGAATCATATGAAAGATACACATAAATATTGCAAAAGTTAACACATGAATTAATGCCTTGGTGTAACGTTTCCTTGCACTGAGATGTTCTGCTGTTGAGATTGCTTTGCAGACAGCAGCTCATTGCAGAGTCAGGGTCAGATCTTCAATGCTCTCCAAGGCAGCAGGTTTCCCCAGCCAGTCCTGCGCTACAGGTAAGAGGATGTGAACATTTCACTCTTTTATCCCCAGACTCTACTAACCGCGACTCTCTTGACATGATTGAACGGTGCATATGCCTGGTGTGCCTGGACAGCTCAAGCGGGGTGGAACTCAATGATACAAACATGGCATTGCAACTGCTACATGGGGGAGGCTACCATAAAAATGGGGCCAATCGTTGGTATGACAAACCTATGCAGGTAAAAACCTTACAGTACTACAATATTATTTGCACATGACAAAGGACTCCAGCTGCCTGGTGGTAGGAATCAAGTGGGAGAAGGAGAGCAATATGGTGTCAGCATCTGCCAAGGCAGGGTTGGTGTGAGCAGCACTGTTCCTTGCAAGGCAGGGGAAGCAGACCTACTGCCTTCCTGGCAGTGAGGGGCCCTCCTCCAACACAGGCACAGTTTCACCTTCCCTGAAGTTGTCCTTTGCACTGAGAAGGTAGACAGATACACAGACATGCAGGTAGGTAGACATCTGATTTAAAAATAAAAAGTACGCATTTAACTACACTCAAATGAAATAAAATGCTAGACTAGCATCCCAGAACAATAGCTTTCTGTTTTCTCACGCATTTTCCTGACATCCTAGAAATACTAGTGCTTATAATTTAGCATGAGTTTAAGCTAATATTAAGTTCTCACTTAACAGACTGTTTACTCATTTAATGACATCCTTGTTGAGACTTTCCTGGATGAATTGATTTCTCCAACCTTTTTCCCAATCAGATTTTGATTGTTGTATTTGAAAGTGTCACACTGTTATTTTCACATTTTTCAATAGACCCAGGGTGACGCAATGTATTCATCTCCAACTGTCAACAATGTTGACACCTCATGAAAAATTGAAAAAACCCTGATACATGGCTTGTGCAATATTTGTTGCTCTTGCCATATCTAAGAACAGCAACATGAAAAGAGAAACCATTCTTTCATGTGTACTGACTTTCCCCAGTGCAAATACATTTCAGTAGTCATTCCTGATTTATGCCACTGCAAAGGACATTATTAGTGGATTCCAGTGCTGTATTTTTAAAGAACAAACCGTTTGTCTTTAGTTAGAATCCTCTGTTATTTGCAGGGACACTAGTTGAGGTGTTTCAGGCAGACAAGAACAAACAAGATTTTCTTTTTGTTTACTATCAGAAGGTAACAGAAAGCAAATAAATGTGCACATAATATGGGAGAGCTTCATCTGTCCAGATATATTCAGGCCAGAAGTAGTTCGAAGGCAAAGAGAAATTGTTAGGGAAAAAAGACCCCACTATATTTCATGCAAATGCAGATTATGTATGAAGCCAAGCAGGGCTTGTTCTTTCATCCATATTCTTCTTCAACTTGACAATAAGGCACCAGAAAATGTCCAGGTAAACTTTTTGCACTACACACTCTGTGAAAACCTCATGGGAACTAGAGAGGCAGGATGTGTATGTGTGATACAAAATGCACAGAGTGAGCTGAGAGAGAGAAGTCCAGCCACTTCGAAATAAGTGGGCAGAAAATTCCAAGAAAAGGATGGGAAACATGGGAGACAAGTTGCAGTTTTGTCCTAGACATCTGCTTTTGTTTGAGATGCAGAAGTAACCAACTACATGAGGGTATCACAGAACTACAGTGCAGCAAGTTCAATGTCACCAGTTATACCATGCCTGTGCAATTAAATTGGAAATGAAGATAAGTAAGAGGAAAATTAAGAAAACACAACTAAAGAAACAAAAAAATAAAGAAGAATCATGGCAGTAAAACAAGCTATGAGAGAGCTATCAAGTAAAGATGAGCTTGCTCATTTGGTATTTGTAATAAAATGTGATCCTAAGGGACTTCCCAGATACAGAAGTTGCATTGCCCCCAAATGTGGAAGGAGATCCCCAGCCTGTCTTTCTATTGATGGGTTTTCTCTACCATAAAGCAGATGCTAAATCAAATTTACAGACTCCAATGGGAATTGCTAAAATTTACATTCTCGCAGGACTCAGTCCAAAATAGCAGCATGAAAGGGATCCAATGCAATGCCGTTCACGGGGCAAGAAAGTCCCCTGTGATAAGTGTGTAAGCTAGCCACTGATCTGTAAGTCAAGGAAGCTCCTGATATGAGCAATAAGAAAATTACAGGAGAATGACATCAGCTTTTGTTAGGCTGCCATCTTACTTACCCAAAACACTAATTATTCCCTATATATCTTGCACTTGTTCTTTTCTTTGCTTAGTTTGTAGTAGGAAGAGATGGAGTCTGTGGTACTGTGTGTGAACATTCCCCTTTCGATGGCATCGTACTGGTGCAGTGCACTGAACACTTGCTCAAGCACATGTGAGTCCCCCTTTCAGTACAGCTATTGTACCCACTCCAGACCCTGGGAACCCTCACTCTGTCAGTGACAAATAGGGCCACTAAGACCCACACAAATGTTGGAAACCAGTCATTTACCTGCTAAAAAAAAAGAAGTGTTTAACAAATAGATTACTCCTGTGACCTTAATAACTTTTCTCTCACGTACTAACAGGAAAGAAGGTTCCAAGAAATTAGTCCGAGCTGATTCAGTGAGTGAGCTTCCTGCTCCACGGAGACTAAGATGGAAATGTTCACCTGAAATTCAGGCACATTTGGCATCATCAGAAGAAAAACTACAAAGGTAGAAGAGCTGCCTCATTTTTCTCAGCAATGACTGCAAGCTGGGAACTACCCAGCACAGTGAGTGCAGGCATGGGTTTCCTCCTAGAGGGCTCTCTCTGCCCTCCCGCTCCTTCTCATCTTTCCAAGCTGGATATACCTAGCATCTCTTTGCAGGATGGCACCCTTATGGGCTGAAGCTAACTCGCTGTATTCTGGAATTGCATTACCATTGTTTTCCTTCCATATAAATGTTAGGAAAGTTAAAGACCACTGGGAAAATGGTTGAGTCCTATTTGCATGAGACACAAACAATGCAGGTCCTCTGTTTTTATGCGTGAACTTTATGGGTTTGACCTGACTAAAGCCGAAGCCAGGGCAATGGGGATACATATATGGGACACATATAAAGGACAGTAGAATACAACTGCTTTGAATAAACAATTTGAATTCAGGAGTGTAGTTTGTTTACATCCATGTTGCTCCTACAAAGGTTAGTTCTCATGATTGTGTTTCCAGACTGTAAAAGATTTGCATGATCTTTAGGGGTGGGGATGGCAATGAGAGATTTTTTTTTCAAATTATTTCAAATTACTTAATCTCAACACTCAGGCCTGTGATCTCTCTGTAGAGAATTATCACATTGTCTATATGATCAGGTGTGTGTGTCCAGTGTGATTGCATTAGATGAGACCTCAAAGTAGCTAGAAGCATACATGAGCGTATGAAAACGTTCAGGATGCAGAGTAACTCCTTTTTGTTTTTAAATAAAGGTAGTAGTCCTCTAAATTGAAACTTGCAAGGAGTTTACAGCCTTCATTAGGTTTTAAATCCACCCATTTCTCACACTAGTAAATCTCACCGAATTTTGTCGAGAAAAAAAGAAGGCCCTGGCTTAGGCCTCAGGAGTGGAAAAACTAGGGGTTTTGTTTATTTGTTTGTTTTAAAAAGTGCCACAGCTCATGTTAAGGCTGCACATAACAAGACCAGTCTAGAAAATGTACGAAAAAATGTTAAGGACTAAGAACAAGTTACCAAAGGCTAGGACTGTCTGCAGAGCAGGAGCCCAGTCACCTCCAAGTGCATACAGGCAGGAAATGATCTCTGGGTTTTATTTGCAAATGGAAATGGAACAGGAGACTATTGCGTTTCCCCCCCACAGTAACTGCCTCTGCTTGTTTTCCAGGATAGTAAAAAATCTGGACTTTATTGTCTACAAGTTTGAGAACTATGGAAAGGAATTTATTAAGAAACAAAAGATTAGCCCAGATGCCTACATTCAAGTAGCACTTCAGCTGGCATTTTACAGGTAAGGTTAATTCAAATAATAGCAACAAAGTAACACAAGAGAAGATGCACAATTTGTTTTTTATACAGAGGGTCCATTTTGTCCTCAGCACCCAAACAATTACCTCCTGCATGGAAACAAGTGATCTTGCCTAATGACTATGTCAGACAAGATAGAAGTTGCCACCCACTTCTAAGCAGATTACTCCTTTCCTTCCCTCCCTCTCCTTTCTCTACCTTCACACCCCATGACGCATATACACCATTCTCAGCCAGTACCCCCCCCACACAGCTGTCCCTGTGCTGGGCATAGAGAAGAGGGTGAGGGAGTGTGGCAGAGAGTGGCAGACCCACTCCCAGCAGAAGCAGCTAGGGTCCAAGGCCCTGGGGCAGAAACACTCCCTTGCCTCTTGGGGTAGCATGGTGTTCCCATGGCAGAAACCCATAGCTCTCCACATACACAGCCACTACAACGCAGGGGGAAGAGCATTCACAGGAAAAATACTACAGCAGCATATCAGATCAGAATTTCTATACACAATAGTAACTATTGCTGCTTCCTTCTTCACAGGCATCCCAAGATTTGATAATATCCTCTAATTTCCATGGTACTATCAAAGTTAAAGGCTCCTTTCTACATTGTGAGAACAGCTAACGCTCCAGCCTAGAGATTGGTTGCATGGTTTCCTGCAGAACAGCCTATTACACAAATAATTCTTTATCATGTCAAATTAAATCCTGAAGTGGTCTTTACCTAGTCAAAACCAGAGATCCCTAACACATTTTGCGTGCTCCATTAACATCTGTTAAACATCCATTTTGCATATTCCATTAACCAAACTCCAACAATGACCTGGTCCAAGATTTTCATCTGGATCCCAGCCATGATATAAATCCCATGTATGCAACAAAAACCTTAGGGGACCCATGTTCTGAGGCCCCTGCTTCAGCTGGAAGGCACAGTAGGTCTCCTGAGATGAGGAACAGTAGCTATATACCTGGACCCAAATTAAACAACAGTCTTCACACACTGTTTGCTGTCTGGGCTTTAATTCCAGCTCATAGTCTCAGATAGCACCCATTTCCCCTTTCAGTTTTCTATTTTTCATTCCCATACATTGTGCATTTTTTCTTGTTTTAAATGAAACATATTTCATGCCCGTAAGTAAATGATTAATTACACAATTATTTTATTATACAGTACAAATAAAACTTTCCTTGAGATCTTTCAGTAAATTTTAGTTTTACTAGCCTTGTTTTTACACAGCAAGTCATTTGTTACTGGCAATGCATAACTAAAATGTAAACAACTCTATGCAGCTCCTCATATTAGAAAAGAGCGAGCATCTATCTTTTTTAAGTTTCTTATGGAATTCTATCAACGTTAAGATGAATACTGTGTGAAAAAATCATGGCTGCAAGCTTATATTTCTTTTAGTCTTTATGACTCCTTGAAAATAATTATACTTTGTTTTTCTTACTTCATTCTCTTAGATGCCACAGGAGACTTGTACCTACTTACGAAAGTGCTTCCATACGCCGATTTGATGAGGGCAGAGTTGACAATATTAGGTCTGCTACCTTGGAAGCATTTGCTTTTGTAAAAGCTATGACTGATGAAAAGGCAGCTCTATCGGTATGTTGGTCTGGCTCCCTTTGCCTTCTTTGGCAAAACAGTAAGCAAATAATGCATTTATGATCCCCAGTCCCCCACTTTTCAACTGTTAACCGAGAACATAAAGGCACAGGGCAGGTAGCAAGACTTACAGGATTTTCCTTTTTGTGCAAATCAACCATTAAGCTAAATATAAATATTTCCTTATTTTTATTTAAATTCTAAAAGATTCAGAGGTGCCTAAACGTGACATTAGAAGAAACAAAATATCTGATTTTAGACTTAGTACTGTCTTCTGAATGATCTGTCATCAGATCCAAATTCTGCTCCCTGGAGAGATCTAGGCTGAACTTGCAAAGTTCAGGATCATTACACTGCCACACCAGGGGAATTGCCTGGCAGGTCCCCTGCAGTAGATAGCTCTGCTGCAGATTGCAGTGTGTGTGAAATTATATAATTAACATGCTTTGATTTCTGGATAAGGTGAATATGTTCTGGCCATCTTTTTCGTTTTAAAGGCATGTTTATACCAAATAGCATTAGTTTTATAGGATCCTCAAGGGAGCTGAACCTTCATGATGAAGAAACTTAATCAGGCTAATAGAACAACTCTCCAAACTGTTCTGACATCATCTTGCAAAAAAGAAAAATTAAATTCCCTTTCTTTGAGACACCACCATCTGTCTGCCAGAAGCATGAGTACTGTAAATAGCAGATGGGGATACAAAAAGGTACAGGTGAGAAAGCTGAGACTATACCTGCACAAACAGCTTTGTGCACTGTCCCTCCTGCCATCCCTAGAGAGCCTCCCTCAACATCTCTGTGTGCCACTTCCACCCACTGTGCTTCACTGCTGTACAGGGAATTTCCAGGTAACTGTGTAGATGCAAAACGCTACTGCAATTTAGATTATTTTGCACAGTAAGCCCACTACAGTGGCAACAGCCCACATAGCTGTTCTTTAGAATCCAGTATAGCATTGCTAGAAGTGTTGTTGGGCTGTAGATTAAGTGTAAATTAATGAAATATTGTAAACCAAGTTCCAGTGTCCCAGAGGGTGAGGAAATTTGCCCAGAGAAATGCTCTGTTCCTCCACTACTTCTTCAGTCTCCTTAAGGTTACCATATCCAGAACTTAGCTCATGATGAGCAAAACTCAAATTCAAGTTCCATGTTAAAATAATTCAAAGGAAACCTGAAGTAATTCCCTATGCTGAGTGGGTATTTCAAGGCAGATTATGACCACACCATTACACGTACTAGTGACTACCATACAGTAGACAAGATGAGGCTGTTGTTATTTGCTGTCAGTGTCCTATCTGACAGCATCGTTCTTAATTGTGTTTCATTAGAAGCTGCTGTCATCTGCACACACCTTCCCCCTCCACACTTAGGTGCTCAGCACACACTGCTGCAGGCTGACTGTACTTCTAAGAGGACCCAGCCTACTCCTACCATGTTGTTTTGTGAGATGCTTCTTGTTCCCTCCAATAATCTCTTCCTACAAGTTTTCTTCCAACACTTACTGATTTCTGCAGCTTTCCCAAAGCTTCAGCATTTCTCATTGTTTTACCATCCAAATCTGAGATTGTACGTACCTTTCACAGCATCCTAAACTGTACTGCTTCACAGAAACAAACAGGAGAATGCCATGCATGTCTAGAGTGAGCTCAGTCTCAGCTCCCAAATCTTTATATTGCATGTCTTGGCAGTACCGAACAAGGAGAATAATCATTTCATTCCCCTTGAAAAACCTGCAATCATAATTCAAACTGATCTACCGATAGTTTTCCTGGTTTCTTGTCCACTTAGAGATGCAAAGGACTTTTAAACTGATCTTTCCCACAAACTTTTATAAATCTGTTTTATAACAGACTTTTATAAATTTGTTTTGATGTGAACATCTTTATCTTTCAGTTCAAAATTATATATATTATTATCACAGAATCGTTAGAAACAAAATTCACTTAGCACAACCGTATTCCAAGATTATTTCTTTAGACCTACAGATTCCCTCTGTATGTGAAGGGGTTAATTCTTTTTTTGGACAAGGAGATGCATCACTTGGCTTAAGTAGCCTTGAAGTCCCCAAAATATTGTTTGTTAATAGCCATTAATACAAATCAAATTAAAAACAATTTTCTATCTGATGCTAATAAAAATGATCTTCAAATGATAGCTTGAACAGTCACCAAAGATTGATCAAGTCAGACTGATTCTCTAGCAGGAGAAATATTTCATGCATTTGACTCTTCCCGTAAAAGAAACAGCAACTGACACTGCAGAGATTGCTTGAGTAGCTGTAAATTAATCAGATTTAAAGGCTGCAATTGGTAATTTAATCTATATAAGGGAACTAAAGCCTAGCTCTAGCCCTGTGAAAAAATATCAGATTATGTGCTTTGAAGGTCCCTGATGGTGGCCTTGAATTGCTTCTAAAATGAATTCTCTGTTCAAAAGATCATTCATCGTCCATAGGAGCAGCAGGTTCCCTGTTTATCTGGGGACCCAGTAATTTCTGGCTGTTTCAGGGTCTCCCAAATTCGCAGTGTTGGACTTGATGTACAACAGGGCACCACTTCTTAGGATCATTCTCTTAATACAAAAGGCTGCCATTTGACAGGAGTCAAAATTTACTAGCTTGTTATCTGAAATGTGAGGCATCTATGGAGGGTAGAGCAGCCTTGGAAAATTCTAGATGCCCTTTCAAAACACAGGGGAGTAATTTTTTTACTGGCTAGTAAAATATCAGTAATGGCTTTCATTAATATCACTGTCGTTGTCTAGATAAACCATTCTGGAGAAGATATACTGCCTGGCTGCTTTGAAAACACTGAATTACACTAGGCAATTATTTTCCCTACTTCAAATGAAGTGATTCAATTAGTAATAATCTGCACCCCCAAAATCCATGGAAGGAATCTACCAAAGGAACCACAAGTCCTTCCTTGGCTTTAAACAAACCACCACCAATATACCTGTTCAACCCTTGCACAGCTAGGCACCATTGCTAATCAGGACATTGAATCGCTATGGGTTTGCATTTATAAAGAGTACTTACACTTGAGCCAGGAGCAGAGGACATTTCAGAATGCCTTCTGTTTGGCTGCTGGCTTGTTGATGGAAGATGCTATTTCTTTGAGAGTTTATTCAATAATAGATATGTTTTGATTCCCCCAACAGGATTCTGAGAAGATGCAGAGATTTAAAGATGCAGTTGCAGCTCAGACTAATTATACTGTTCTGGTAAGTAAAACACTGCTTTGTCTGAATAAGGACTAGTTATTTTTTTTAAGAAAAGTACAAAGAGACAATCATTAACTATTTAAGCACCGGAAAACATGGACATCTCTAAACAGGAAAGTACCTGCTATGTCACACTTATGAAAATATTTAATGACCCAAACACCCTCCAAATAGCCATATTCAGCTAACCCCACCTTAAAAAATACTTCCTGGAAAGCAAGATAACAAAATTCTACATTAGACATCAGTGGCAAGACCATTACTCTTGGGCATTAGCTCTCTTATCTAGAACTGTCATGGAACATGACACTCTGTATTCAACATATCCACAGAAAATGTGCATCTGTGAAACATTTACGATTTGTGCCTGTGTCATAATTAGGAGTCCCAGCTAGAAACTGGGTTTCCACTAAGCTTGGTGTTGCATAAATAACAATTTAAAAATGGCCTCCATCTTAAAGAGCTTGCAAACAAAATTTAATAAAGGGATTTTTAAATAAATATTGAAAGGTTTGCAAGGGAGAACAGTAGCCAAATGAAATAAGCCTTTATTCTGAGTGCTCTGTGATCAAAATGTCACGAAGAAAGCCAAGAAAACTGGCAATGCAGTATTCTAATGGGGTATAGCAAGAGGACAGCTGAGAGCTTTAGCAACACGAGAAGTAAGCAAGGCTTAAAAGCAAACAACTGAACTGCTATGTAACTTTAATGAAAAATAAGACTCCAACTGTAAAATCCAGATCCCCCAGATTTACAGGTATTTAGATCCATAAGCTATGATGCTACAGATAAACTCATGACAGCTGTAACACATCAGGAACTTCCTCCTCCCCTCCTCAAAAAAAAATAAATTAACCACTTATGCATTTTCTTATGTTTCTGTTCCCTAGAGGGGAGAGGTCCCTACCTGGGACCTGATCCTCAGGCAGACTGGTATTCTGGAAAGCATATTCAAGTATTCCAAAGTGCCATTTCTAATAAAGGTAATTAACAATGAGGGAATGATTATAGTAAGGTCTCTTTTAAAGACCTGAATGCAGTGTCTAATAGAAGGAAGAGATGCCCTCCAGTGAAGGAATCAGTTTAGTATCAAATACAACTCATTTTCTGTTGATTGAAAATGAGACAGTTCAGCCTGGGTAATGCTCTGCATCCACACTGTGCCAAGAAAAAGCACAGACTAACTCTACAAACAACTTAGTCAAACCACTCATGAAATCAATAAATGTTAATCACTAGCTACGTTAAGTGAATTTGCTACCTATGGTTTTGCCTCAGACCATTGTCTAACAAAACCACTTTGCTGATTACTGTTTAAAAACTCATAATGTTCAAGAAATCATGCACTTGCAGAGGTAGTTTCTAAGATATACTCAGAGCACTGGAGAGGTGAATTAGTGCTTCCAGTCAGGATTTATTTCTAAGACTGTGAAACAAGAGAAGCAGAGAAGAAAAACAGTTTTGTGTTTCAAGCATCATTCTGGGTATCTGCACCTCTGAAGCTGAGTCTCTACATCACCTCTAGAGCAGAAGCAAGTCTTACTTCAGGGAAACTGTCTCACCTGAACCATCTCAGGGTAATCTCACAATGAACACAACATACTGTAGGTCTACTAGGTCACACCAAATTGAATTTCTGTACAATATTTCTTTTTAAAATAAAAGAAAAAAATGCCTTAAAATCCCCCCTCCAAGCTATTTCCATTCCCAAAACTGTTACAAAATCCAGCCTCCAGTGTAGCTCATGGGAACATATTAAAATCACTATCAGAAAATTAATTTATCTTTAAATTTAAAAAGTTCTCCAGGTATTTCTACTCACCAAGCTCCCCTTTCTGTCTCAGAATAGCATAATGTAATTGTTGTGCCTTTAAACTATGGACAAGACTTACACACTAAATTGTGTGTAACAGACTGACATGTAATAGCTCCTAAGAAAAACAAAAAAATCTACTTCATAAAACAAAAAGCAATTTAATGATTTTATTTCCCCTTGTTAGGGCTCACTAGTAGCATTGCTATCTTAAATGTGGAGCTCTAAAATTCAATTTAGCACAGTTTTTTCCTATGTGTTGACTCACAGTTTATTTCGTTAGCCTGTCTCAGCCTCTCTTCAGAGATGACATTGATCTATGTTGCAAAAATGTCATTGCTAACAGCCTTATAAATCTTGTGTGATAGCAAAATATTTCCTTTGATTATCAAGACAGTTTCCCTCTATGGGAAAAACAATGTAAACAATGCCCTGTTGTATGCTACTCTTTTGCAAGCATCCTTCCTCCAGCTGGGCTGATGAACAAATAGCCCCTTTACCAACAGATGCCTACCCCTTCATACGCCAAACAAGATTATGCACTCTAGACCCCCTGCTTCGGGCACTTATTAGTGGTTAAAAATATTCTCCTCTTAAGAGGAAAAGCAAACTCATGCTTTTATTTTGGTTTGGGTTTTGGGGTGGTTTTTTGTTTGTTTTGTTTTTTAATTCTCCTCTTACAGGAAAACCAAGCTTATGCTGTTTTTTAAATCCTGCCTTCTCTCAGGTTGCTTGTTTCCCTCATTACAAGGGGGCTGTGCTACGGGGTATGAGTTTGCTCTCAGTGTAGCACAATGTCCCTTGTTCAGCATTTCCTTCCTACATGACCTCAGCCTGTTACCAGGGATGAGCTACAGCTCAGTTCTCATCATCAACACTCTCACCTGCTAGAATAAACCTAGACTGAAGGATTTTAAACGCACATTTTAATCTGAGGTAATTCCTGCCTGGTTGGAACAGCTCAGTGCTGTTCTTCAAATGCCAAAATTTTGATTTTGTTTCGTAAAGAAAAAAAACTCTGCAAATATCCTGTATGCCCATCTCCCACGACTGACTTTGGATCCTGTTAGTTATCTGCAATCACATTTAGTAGAAGGGCAAAGATCTTAAACCTAATAAATTCCTTCAGTCTATAGAATTTGGTAGCTAGATAGAGCAGAGAGACTTAAGCATAGCAAGCTCATGGCAGAAAGACTTACTGTAGGCTCAGCAGTAGTTGCTGTGAGCTAGCTAGCTGGCCACCAGCATACCCCTGCTGCTAACATCCATCCACTGCACATGCTGCCGAGCACCTTGCCTGTAACCATGAGACAGGAAAGGAAATTGGGGACATTTGGGAGCAGGGTTTGAGGACAAGCATGGCTGGTTCTGAGCTGGGGATGATGGTGAGCAGAGACATGGGCAAGCAGGATGGAAAGTAGACTGCTCCAGGTCTCTTGCTTGTCAAACACATTATTCTCCTTTGTTAAGCCCTGTTTAATTTGATTCTAGACTCAAGGTACCTGGACTTCAGTACCATCCAACTATGCTGTCCTACACTTCATGTTGCCAGTTATCTCATTAGAGTGAGGGCTAAAGTAATGGCTGCCCTGAGATAATCCAGCTCTGCAATGAAGCCAGCACAGGAAGAGGGGGAGGGAACTTGGATATTTGGGCAGTGACTTAAATTGAGAAGGCATCTGTGTCTCTAATCTCAGTTTTCTCAAGTGGCAAAGTGTGCTAGCAGATCTGTGATAGATCACTGGTAAATCTATCTATTATTCTGTGATCACTGAAAAATCTGTTGCAGACATCTGTCAGATCTTTAGATCTAAACTCTATGCAATGACACATGCTTTACTGCCAGAGTGAAACCCAGGCAGCAAAGCAGTGAAAGATTATTTTGTTCCAATTTGGAGATATTTTGGAGCCTCTTATCTTGAAATATAATCCAATCGATGCACAGGAAATTCCAAAACACACTGGGATATTTTTGGTGTCCCACATGGTCCCCTCAGCACCTTTGGAAACCCAGCCCATGATATTCAGCTCTGAGACATGATGAACACCCAAAATGCCAGACAACACCAACTCAAGACATCTCAAGACCATATATTTCCTAATTTTTACATCTTAAGAGCACTATTTGAATTTCCAGTTACTGATCATCAGTAAAGTACACAGAGTAATATCTGAACATTTCAGGCATTACATCACTGAAACCAAGTTCATCAACTCTGACCAAAAAACAAGTCAGGAATAGCCAGGAAAATGTCTCCATACTGAGCTAAATGCTGGTGTCTTGTACTGTTGTACACAGGCTATTACTGGAATGGCAATAGACAATCATCTGCTAGGGCTCAGGGAGGTGGCACGGGAGCACTGCAAGGAGCTGCCAGAGATATTTACAGATGAGACATATTTGACAAGCAATCGATTCATCCTCTCAACCAGTCAGGTGAGTTTCTCCTGTTCAGGGGTCTTGCTAAGCAAAGGGTAATTTGTGTTCTGCCAGACCTTGTAGCTTACAGTGAGAATGATGTATTAAAAAAAAAAAAAAAAAAAAAAAAAAAAAAAA
>WKFP01015562.1:899863-969920 GCA_011057875.1 Pterocles orientalis | reverse complement strand
TTCCAGCATTTGTTTTTGGGTTTGTTTTTTTTTTTGTTTTTTTTTTTTTTTCCTCATTCCTAACCAGCTGATTTCAGGTGCCCTGATTAATCAGAGATCACTCCTTACCTTCTTCCTTCAACCAGGTTCCAACTACTATGGAAATGTTCTGCTGCTATGGGCCTGTGGTGCCCAATGGTTATGGGGCATGTTACAACCCTCAGCCAGAGCATATATTGTTCTGCATCTCGAGCTTTAAAGACTGTAAAGAAACCTCCTCAGGCATGTTCGCAAAAGCTGTGGAAGAAAGTCTCCTAGAAATTAGAGCAATGTGCGACAAAAGCAACTCTACTATGGCAAAGTCACTTGCTAAACAAGAAGCAGCCCCACAGCTGCAGGGTGACCACAGACTCTAAGAGGCTGTGGTACTCTCCTGAATCCACCTTATGAAGAAACAATGACATAGTTGTTCAAAAGCAAGATAGTACTAGCAATGTATTAGCATAGAACCAAAATGTCACTTGTTTTACATTGTTGCCAACATTTAAAACCCTGTAAGTACTAAATCTACATTTCTTGCTAGAGAATCAGCAAGAAAGATTTGGTCTCGCTGGCTGAAATTAAGGAGGTAATACAAATTTGTGTGGTAGTACCGTTTCTAACTATAATCAACTTGGGCTAAGATTTGCATACTTGAAAAAAAAAAAAGGAATTTCCCCTATTGGGAATGCTGAGTGTAACATTGTAAACAATAGGCTGATGCCGTGAAATCTTGCAAATTTGCATGAAGAGTATTTAATACCACCATGCTATCTCCTACATAAGAAAAGCAGATTATTTCTAAGAGTGGCCGCTGTGTATTTCCACAAACAGAGTTTAAGATCATATTAGTATTTGCATGTTCCTCCAATTCAAAGCTGCAGAAATAATGTAGCTTTTATTCTGGTTTGCACTGGCCTCAAGCACAGTCCCGTTCTGAAAGTAGTATATTGGAGATAAGAGCCACCACAGAGAACTGGGAGAATTCAGTCTGTAATAAATTGACTTAATTCTTTCCATCAGTGAGTAAAATCCAGTCTGACAGAGAGGCAAAGTACAAAGCATAAGAACAGTTCAATCCTACTTAAAACCTTTTTTATTTGCACAGGAATGAATTTAGTCACTGTGACTAGCACGAGGGTATATGCAACCACACAAAATCAAAGAGCAATAAATAACTAGAAAGAAGAGGTAAACTTGCAATATAAGGAAGTCTCCAAGCTGGAGCTATAAATACCAGTTTAAGTGTACTGGTACTCATATCAGCTTTGCATCATCCCACTTCAGAGGGATTTATATTTTATATTTTTTAATAGTAGATGTAGGGTATCATATTCTGCAATATACAGTAAATTCAATCTGGAAAATAATACAGTATCTGGTAATTCCCACATTCTCTGTTATCCTGAAGGTTTTCTCATTATCTCTTTCATTCCCTAAAAATCCTTCCAAGGACTGATACTTTCAAGTTGAAATATGTTGCCTTGCTTAGAGGTGTTCAGTCATCATTGTCAGAATACAACTTACTCACTGACTAAAAGCACTTAGTTACCAACTCCAGTGCAGATCCTTTGCTAGGCAAGCTGGAGCACAACTGGAAGCCTGTCCAGGACTGCTTACTTGCCTGTGGAGAAGTAGAGAGATTTCTTCTTCCTTTGTAGACTGAACAATCACACACTTAAGCACTCTCCAGCCTAAAAGCAGAAGAATAGGTTTATTACAATAAACTAGAAGGGCAGACACTTTTCTGTCTAAGAACTATAGATACAGATTACTTCAGTAGATTATATGTGTCCATGCTTATTTTACTGCATCTTTGGAGTTGCATACGTGCAATTAAGCAGTCCGCTGGATAAAGGCTATCCACAACCCCATATATGAAAGCACAGGTAATCAATTGGAGCAAGCAGCTAAGTTGGAGCAAGTCAACTGTGTTGCTTTACAGGGATTGAGAGCTGGGCTCATTCTTTTAAAGTTAATCCATTACATTTAGAAATATGTATTTTTCATGACTCCATGAGCTGTTGTTCAAACCAAAGATTAAATCTATCTTGAGATTATATAAAAGATACTATGGCATAAAATCTGCTCCAAAGTTAAAATGTAAAAGAATAATTTCAAAAAAATCAAGAAAGCTGTTAGTCAAACCAAATGTTCACTTAATTAACATACTGTTCAAAATATGACTTTAAATTGTTCCTATACTATAATTAAGAAAATTACTTTGAAACATTCCCAGTAATTTTGCTTTGTTCTGTCTCATGTCACTACGAAGGCATTCTGCATTTTTAACATAAATGCAAGACTGCAATCTCAAGATTTTTTAATAGAATTGTATGTTTAAAATTACAACCGTATTTTAAGTGTATAAATATGCTCTGAATAGTTACTTGATTATTTATTAATCTGCTTCTAATGATGTAAATGCTTATTTTGTATTCCTAGTTCCATAGGTACTGGTATTTATTTGCAAATATTAGCTGTGTTTTCATTTTACTTTTTTGGATGGAATTTTAACAGTAGCTCAGACACTGTACTCAGCACACAGTCACTGAGAATTCAGGCAGAAACTACAACCACACCTGAAATTTTATACCAATTTTTCATTATGAGCCCTTGCATGTCTACAGCTGCCATAACAGGTATTTTGCATTCTCTGACACGGGAAAATACTGACACCATATTTTCATTCAAGGAAGAAACCAGTTACCACCCATAATTCCTGTTTATTAAGCTAGCCATTCCATACTTGTATCTTAGATACTCACCCATCTCATTTTAGCATTCAGCCTGAATGCCTGAAATGAACTCAGTCCCTCCAGAGAAAGGCATTTGCATACATGCTTAACCTTAGCCGTTACCCATGCTAAAAGCAGTATTTGCAAAGTACCTGACTTTGTTCAAGAAACTTCGGACTCCATTCAGGTAAATTAGCGGGTCCTGATTAAATTACCAATAGATAAAATTCATGGCACAGGGCGTTACAAACTTATTGGTTTGCCAGCAGGAGCTTCATAAAAGACTGTGCTGCTTCTCAGTTAACAGAATTCCCTACACCCATGTGTTAGGATCCCATGCTGCAGCTGCATCTATTAAGGATTTCACGAAATAGGTGTTTTTCTTAGGTACTTATTTTAAATTATTTGTATTATACACATGACGTTCTCTTCTGAAGTTTAAAAATACACAATCTGTGCACATACACTTATGGAAATCAAATGTGAAGCTTTTAAAATGTTTCCAAGCTGAAAACTATGGAACAGACTGTTCATCATAAAAAGGGAGGAAATCTTGATCACCAGACTAGTGTAATTACATTAATGTAACAAGTGGCAATGATTTAATGAGACCCCTTGGTGGGACCCGGGACAAAACCCCCTGCAAGAGCATTTTAAGAAGGTAATTCTTTAACTCTCTGCGTTGGTGAACACCCGCGTACACGCAGTACTGGGACCTAGAAATTAAAAAGCCGATTTTTTGTGTATTTCTATATGCACAATGAATAAAAGTAAAAGAAACTGGACTTCCAAACAGTGGTGTTTCAAGGGCGTAAGAGCCTGACCTCCCTCCCCCGAGGCCGCCAGAGCCCCTGTGCGGCCTGTCATTAAGCAGGACAGGGTTGTGCCAACACAGCGGAGCTTCTGGTGTGTGAGTTGCAGAAGACACAAAAATATTTTAGTGACACTTTTATTTTTATAAAATAGTATAGATTTATGACAAATGTAAATGTGTATCTATAGCACATTTTGTTTCTGTTGTGTTTTGTGCTCTGCTGGAATATATGTACCTGTCTATATTAATATATATGACTTGAAGTGTACGCTGGTACGGCGAATTTAGCTTATTTAAACACAAGAGTTCCGCAAGGTAAATAAAAACTACCAGACGAAAGATCTTGTCGCCTGTTTGTGCCAGGCAGCCCCCTGTCCCCGCAAGCCCCCGCGCCCCGCCACACGCCGCCTGCCGCTGGGGGACCCTCTGGGCCGAACCCCGCCGGCCGCCCCGCGCGGCCCCTCACGCGAGAGGAGGCGGGGCAGCGCCGCGTGCGCTTCCTAACGGCTGCCAACGACTGAGGGTGGAGCGCCATGCTGCGAGACGCGCTGGTCACCGTGCGGCACGGGCCGGCCCGCAGCCGCGGGCTGCCGCAGGACGGCGCCTCCCGCCTGCAGGGCCTGCGAGGTCCGGGGCGGGAGGGGGCTCCGCAGCAGCCGGCGCGCTCGGCGGGTCCCCGCTGAAGCCCCGCACCGCCCCCTGCCTCGGGGCGACACGGCCCCTGCACGCCTGCGACCCCGCAGCGCGGCCGGCTGGCAGCGGTCACCGCCGCCGCCTGCGTGTCCTCCGGCCGAGCCCCGGAGGCTCCTTGTGCTGCCGCTTCTCTGAGGCCGCGCAGTGCTGCTGGGTGTCTGTGTCGCACAGAGGGGCTCTGACAATTGTCTTACGTGTGTGACAAAGGGAAGAGCTGCTCCTGAAATACACCGCGAAAAGCTCAAACGTTTCCGTGGTTTGTGTTTGCCCACATAAGCTTGTATTAACAGCGCGTATATATTTTCCTTTTCCAATTACACAACCTCATTAAAAACACGGGCTTTCCAGTCTGAAATAGACTCAACAAAGATGAAAATATCTAAGCTCGAATTTAGCTATGAAGCAAAGAACTCGGGAGCACAAAGCAACTGTTGTTGGTCACGGCCCACCTGTAATTCCCCGCAATTAACGTAGCGCTGGCTGTGGGTACCCGCGGCTCGGGGCGCGGTGCCTGTCTGGGAGCAGAGCACCGGCTGCCGGGCTCCAGCCGGAGCCATCGAGAACTGAGCAGGGTGCGGGGCTCCGAGCAGTGCCGCCGGGCCTGTGACCGCCACACGACAGATCCTCAGAAGAATTGTGTGTCAGGGTGTTACACAGTTAGCTGGCACTGTGGAAGTTTACTATCCATACTGAAAGCTGCAGCGATATGCCACCCACAGAAGAAGTTGTAGCTTTTTTTTTTTTTTCTGATTCATCGTGAATTAAAGATTGATGTTGTTTATTTTCTGTTTAGAATGGTTCTTCTCTGTTCTAATGCTTCTCAACTATAAGAGGCTGCATAATAAAAATTTCTGCCTAGCAAAATTAATCTAAGGTCGCAAGACAAATCAAATTGTATGTGTGTGATCTAAAGCATTCAAATAAGTAAAACTTCGTGATTATAAAGGCATTAGATCACATAGATGAGTCCAAAAAAAGAAAGATGAACTCAGTACCAGACAAATCACTACTTGGTTGACACCAGGAACTTAGGAAGAGCGTGAGTTAGTGTAATATATAGGCTACTGGTAACTCCTTCAAATTCTCTTACTGGGGTTGCTAGATCATTGCAATGAACTTGTCATGGACCAAGAGAGACCAAGCCTCAACCTTGGAAAGCTAGTAAGATTTTGTTTTTTGTTTTTTGTTTGGTGTTTGTTTTTTTTTAATTTAGAACCAGCAGTAAAGAAATGTCATCTCTCTCATCCATTTTATAAATGTGAATTGTCAGAGACTGACATTAAAGCTTCCTAGAAAGCAGTGAGAGCTCTCTGGTGAGGATGACAAAGCAGCAGCAGAAGCTGGCAGCATGCTGCTTCTTGAATCAGACTCCTCCCTCAGCCATTTTTTGTAGTGAAAAATACGTTAATAATTAAAGTGTTGCAAACAGCTGTCACAGGTGGACGCTGTTAGGTTAACTGTTTGAGAAACGCTGACCGTTGCAAGTCATATAGCAACAGCAGAACTGGGGTGGAGGAAGCGGTACCTCTACCTGCCAAAAGAACTGATGTGTGTTGGTCAGTACACTGTCTCAGCCTTAACACGTAGGTGATAAACACATGGAAAGGTGAGACCCTGAATGTTTGACTATACAGGAATCTGCTTCTGCTTTGTAAAACAAGTCAATAGAATAAGATGAATTAAAAAAGATTAAATCTATGTGGGCCCACACAGAAGCACGTGGCATTCCTGTGTTGCTGGAATGGCATTATCACCCAGTTCTCTTATTTCCCCAGTTGTAATTAATTTACGACACCACTATACAATGTGCCATAATAAACCCAAAAAGCACCTAATTCATCTATACAAATATGTGGGTCGAGAGAGGATTTTGTCCGTTCTGGTTTGATTCTCAGCTTCAAAAAACCTCAAGTCTTTAACATCCTAAGAAATTACTCTTTCAGCAGAAGCAAAATGAATTATGCATCAACGAACAATTGGGTTATCAAGGTTGTTCACTTACGTTCCAGCTGTTCTATAGCACCATCTTAACGTTCATTAGAGATTTCTTTTGAATTTAGTCTTATTCCGTGGTACTTACAAATAAATACATTGCTTTTCTTACAGCTGCTGTGCCAGTTAATAGCAAATACAAGTACATAATGAATTTCTTGCCTTTTACCACTGGCACTAGAAATGACAGAGGGTGGAGGCTTCATTCAAAGGAGATCCATTGATGTAATAACAGTGAAGCCAGAGATTAAAGCTGATAGGATTTGGAGGGAGTTCTGTACAGCATCTAACTACATTAACACTGTGTTTTGCTCCTTGCCCTCATAAGTGCTAAAACTTAGATATACTTGAAGTTCACAGGAAAGCAGGCAAATACAGTACTGGTCACTGCTTCTTCACCCTTTTCCAGCTGTCCTGCAGCCAGATGGACATCAGGTTATTCCGGAAGAGATACCAGACTGGAATGCTGTAGAGCTGGTGGTCAACGGGGAGACTGTATTTCGCTGCAACATCAATGACCTGGATTTTGGCAAGTACCAAGTTTTATTCATCATAGCATCTCTCTGGACGCACTTACATTTTGAAATGAGCGGTTCCTAAGGCATGAACAGTATAGGTTCTGTCAACATTAACACTTTTAAGCTCTGCACTCCTTTATATTTGAGGCAGTTGAAAGGGCGCAGTCAGGAAGAGAGGATGGTTTGGGAGTTAAGGCCATGGTTGCGAGAGCACCATTCTGTGCCTTCCTGCATGCACCAGCACACAATCATAAGAAAACCCCCTGGGTTACAGTCCACAAAGGTATCAGGGTATCCTTTTGCTTTCAAAATAGCAAATATTTTTATTTGCTTGGGCCTTAGTTTCTTTAGGCAGATAATAAGCCAATTCAGTGCCTCACAGAGAACAATTTTTTTTTTACATATTTTGCTGCAGGTGAGACAGGGAGTTCAGGGCTCAAGTCTTCTCATCTCCTCTGCAAGTGGCTTCCAGAGAAAGGCTGAAAGCCACGCATCTCACCTCCCCACTATTCAACAGCCTCTCTGGGGCTGGGGAGTTGTGGACCGAAAGCATAAAACTGACCAAGGATAATGGTATTTCCAGCACCACAGCTTGGTTGGTTTCACTAATTGCAAGGAAGGCAGACAGGCCAGGAATTGAGAGGTTCCAGTTGGAAATTTCTTCCAACAAAACAAATCTTTTCTGTCCTAATCCTAGAGCTATGCTGGACAGCAAAGTACTGGCTAATGGGCCATTCTGTCTCCTGAACCACCTGCACTGCTGAATCTGCTGAATGCTCCTGATCAAAGCTGAATCCATCTCAGATTACACAGGTAACCAGGGTAGAGCCAAGCTGGATTCAAATCCCGTAAGGGAAAATGCAAAGGAATATAGGTGCTACGATAAGGAGTAAACATGTAAAAGAATAATAAATTTACTTGCATATACTTTGTAAGTCATGGTTTTCTGCTTTAGGAGGTGATGGGAAATTGGATCATGACCTCTTTTATCCTGGTTTTCTGTTGGGCCATTTACTTGCATTATGAAGATATTAGAAATGTCAGGATACAGTTGCTTCTTCTATTCCTCTTAATGAAGCTCCAGATAATCTTACTTGTTACACCCACGTGTCAACCAAATAAGAATACACTGCCTTTTCCAGAACCAGTCATATGTTACCACCCTAGATGTTACAAATTCATGTAGAAGTAGCTTGCATGTAAGTATAATAATTTGATTTTAATTAAAAGAAGAATGAAACTCCTGGATATCTTGCACTTTCAGAAAGTTTCCCATGCCAAAGATAATAATTTCAAAGTCATTAATAGCTGATGATCAAGCCATATATATTCATGCAGATGTGCCAGTTCCGTTCCTCTCTTGGTCACAAATGTCCCAGAGAACTTTTGTGCATCATTAGACACAGCCCAAAGGCACAGAGAGAAAGAAGTTGGCATATCCATAAGGACAGGATTAAAGCCAACTGGGTGTTACCACAACTGATATTCCAGATATCTCAAAACCAATGCTGCCTTTTCCTCTCTATTTTTTTCCCCAATAACTAGAGCATGAAGTTTTTTGGTTTGGTGTGGTTTTTTTTTGTCTCTGATTTGTTAACATATACTCTGAACCTCAATTTCATTTAAAAACACTTCTGGCTTAGTTAAATTCAGAAGTTTGCAAATAATCATACACCAGAATTGCTGGTACGCTGAGCAGTTTTCAGTTTGGCCCAGAGTTATGAAAGAAAGAAGTGGTTAAGTCTTTGCATCCTAATGGACTGGTACAACAAAGAAATGGAGCATTTGTTGAGGTTCAGAAGTGCTAGGTGGCAAAGCTGCACTTTGTAGTGCAGCTGCAGGAAAGATGGGCTGCCCAGCATAAAACCAAGGACGAATCCTATCACCTGGTATCCTATCAGCTGTAACCTGCAGGAAAATAGCTGCAGTTACAAATAACCAAGTCACGTTTACGGTGATACTGATCCAACTCAAAGTGTTGTCAAAATAGCACTATCACTATGCTCAAATACAGTCCCCTTACCAATGCCCTATAGATGACAGAGGCATTAAAACAACATTCTTTAGTGAGAAAAAAATACTCAAAGTTGAGCAAAGCAGAAACTTCCCTTTAGAAGACTGAAACATTTCTGCTTTCTACAACTCCGATCTAACAAGATTAGAAAGTGAAAACATTCAGACTGAACTACTTTGAGAAGATCAATACAATTAAGCTCCTCACAGATAACAAAGGCAGTTTCTTCACACAGACAGCAAACTGGGTCAGCATCTGCTCCAGACAGCCTTGACCTGTAACTATTGAGCAGGTTGTCCTGCCCCACAGCCCCACTCCAGCCCTCAGCACAGGGAGGTTCTTACAAAACCACCCCACTGCAGGTGTCAGTGGGACATTGACAAACAGCTTTCTGCTCTGGCAGTAAATTGTTTACTGGCCTCTCAGGTAAATGCAAATTAATTAGTCTAAGTTTCAACAGTGTTAATTCTGGGCAGAATTTACTCCCATAAATAGAAGACTTGACTCCCCGGGCCTCTTAAGCATGGAATTCTGTAGGCATCAATGGAAACACTCAAGGCAGATTAACTCAACAGCGTGACTAGCTTATTTTTCAAAAAAAGTTTTAGCTTTGCTGTTTTCAGTGCCCTCTAACACCACCCGTAGGACATTTCTGACATATCTCCAAGTGAGAACAACCACAATTTTGTAGGGAGATATTAAGACCTAATAGATCAAGTTGTTTAGCTGAAATAAATACAAACAATCTTCGAGGAACACAAGGCTTCACGTTTGAAAGAGAAGCAGAAAACTTTAAGACAAGCATGGTGTGAGAATAACTGCTCTGACTGTGCTTTAGAGTAATATTCTGTCCAAATTCTGAAAGATAAGAGACAGATGAGAAAATATTTATTTTTAATATGACAGTGAGGTATCTTCCAGCAACATAAAAAATTAGCTCTATAAGACATTTTGAACACAGCTGTCTAGAATCCATAAAGAGATGTCAGCCCCCATTGTTGTGCTTTTGTTACAGAAGGGAAAAATAAATACAAATCTGAAGTAGCCCTTTCAGTTTGGTACCTGTCCAGCAAACACCACCTGTGATTAGTTGCCATGGCACTAGCAGGCAGCTGGATATTTGGAGGCACTGTAGTAGTCACTTGGACAAAGGCATTTAATTTTTTTTATATGTGAAATAACTACTTTTTTCTCAAAGTCTCCTTCATTTTTAAGGAGATTATCTGCCCCACAGATAATCATGACAATTTGAGCATTGAATCTGGCTTGCAAGTCCTCTCACAGTGACTTTAGTCCACACTGTTGTGATAAAGTCAAATCAGGAGGAAGAAAACAGCAGCAGCAAATTACTTAGGTGGTGTTGGGTTGACGGTTGGACTTGATGATCCTTGAGGTCTTTTCCAACATTAATGATTCTATGATTCCAGTAGTAACGCCAACTAAATTGCTGTGCAGCTTTTATGGCTTGACTAATTGTCTCATTAAGACACATTTCTGATCACTGAAATGGATCTCAAGTATTTTTAATAATCGAAAAAACTGTAGCACTAAGAGCCTCTCTCCCTCCTCTTCTCATCACTATTTGCAGTGGAAAACACACAAAGGCTCCCATTGATTGGAGCCCCACTGCTGCACAGTTGGCAGTCAAACACTACTAATGGCACAATAACACAATATAACTAAAATAGTTTGCCTTTTTAGAGTAACAATCTCTTCGAACATGATTAAGCTCTATCATGTGCATTTCCTTATGTTTTGCAAATGGCTCAAAAAAATCGGACAATTTTTCCAGTAATTTCTTCAAAAAGGGAGGGAAAATAAAAAAATCATTAGCTCTCAAGGAACAAATTAACAATACTTCATACCTTAAAAAATATGAAAACAACTGTACCAAGCAGGGGCTGCACAGCAGCATGGTTGTGCCACACTCAGTCTACTTGCCCTTGCAGAATGTGCGCCTCCAAAGACTGAGTTTGTCACATTTAATTGTAGACACTTTATTGAAGCACTTAGTTTAGGAGCTGGCTTGCCTGAGGCTACTTCTGTAATTGATGGAGAGAGGCATCTCCACAGATCAATTCAGATCCCTGGAAAGTATAGACTGTACGATCCCTGGGCTCATAATTTAGGTACTTTTTTGGTGTTTGGTTTCAAACAATATTAAATGAGATGAAGCTTCTTCCTCACATGAGGAGCACATTTCAAAATGAGCAAGCTGGCATTATCTACCACACTACTGACAAGCTCTTTACAGTCTCAGCAAACAGGAAGATTTTGCTCTTGGGAATCACTCCCAGTGGTTGCAGAAGTCATACATTGAAACAAGGCGTCTCCCCATACAAGACTTGTAGGTGTTTATCCCATGCATTATGATTATTAAAGACAGCAGCCACTTAATTTTCAAGTAGTTTATTCTCAGAAGCCTAATGCAAAAGTGGCGCAGCTAGTGCTAGGAGAGATGTACACTTCATGGCGGACAGCCTGATCAAAAAAAACCTGCAAAGGCCTAAGACCTCTTTCGTGGAGATAGAGGTGGTGCATGGGAAGGAAATCACTCCATACAACTACTCAAGAGGAGTTGAAAAGACCAGGTTTATTCTCAGACGTGTTTTGCTTGTTTTAAAGTGACCATACAACGATAATTATCAGCTTCCCATGGCTGCACTTCTGATCATGTACTTGGAAAAATAAAGCAACATACAGCTCATATCCACACAGTTCTCAGAAAAGAATTTAAACTTAATTAGAGGAACAAAGTTTAGTTATTTTAATAGTTGGGGTGGTTTTTAAATAAAAAATATCCATGCTTCTATACATAGTTAAATTTCCTTCCTGTTCATTTTGCATATTGGCCATTGAGTAACATGATATTAAACACGGCAGCACTAAGAACTTCCATGTCTCATTTCTACATACTAAGAGAAAGTCTGTGTCAGATTGGCATTGCAGTCTGTAGGAAATCACTTCTACACCTCCTTCATCTGAAAGGAAGATAACAGCTTTGTGTCACAGAGATCTTATGTTTCCTAAAACGGTAGACTCTTTCTTTAAATAATAGGTGGTTTTTAAGCTTAAAAGAGAGGAAGCAAAGTGATACTTCTGTTTTTAACAGTTGCTTTAAACTGTCCAGATTTCTTTTGATTATTTTAAGGTATGGTTGTTTAAAATATTGAAAACATTCCATGTCAATGCCCGTATGTGCTACGAGTGGAAAACAGCCCAAGAGCCTACATGCAGGATTCTTCTGCTCTGTCAAGGCACATATTTACAAGTCTCATTAACTCAGTATAGGTTCATTCAAGTGAGAGACAAGCAGCATTACTAATTTAAGATGAATTTGAAATGTGGCTGTTTACTTGCTAAAACTTTCAGTTTTGATCAATTTTGTAAGGCAGTTTTTAAAAAAGAAAAAAACAAGACAGGGCTGTTCTGTACTCACACATAGGCACTATTCAGACACATAAATATTTGCTTACATAAACGTGAACATGTAAATGCAACCAGGAAGGCATCCACCCAGGTCAAAGTGTAGCCAGAAACATTACAAATTAGTGGTCTCTGTCATAGGCTTTGGAACTAATTCTAGGGAACAGAATATGCTACAGAGATGTCTGTTTACCTCCCTTTGGGCTTTGTTACAGAGACAGGTACCACAAACTTACAAAGTTCTGCATAAATCTGTTGAACTCATGAGCTGTGCAATGCTGTGCTTACTTATTATTGGGGACAACACAGAGACACTGTCCACGAAGGCAGAGATCAGGTTAGGAAAGCTAAAGCCCTAACAGAATTAAATATGGCCAAGGACATTAAGGGTAACAGGAAGAACTTCTGTAGGTATGTCAGCGATAAAAGGAGGACTAGGGAAACTGTGGGCCCCCTCCGGAAGAAAGTAGGAGACCTAGTGACCCAGGATGTAGAGAAGGCTGAGGTACTTAACGAGTTCTTTACCTCAGTCTTCACTGGCAAGAGCTCGAGCCACACTGCCCAAGTTGCAGAAGGCAAAGGCAGTGACTGGGAGAAGGAAGAATCACCAGCTGTAGGAGAAGATCAGGTTCGAGACCATTTAAAGAACCTGAAGGTGCACAAGTCCATGGGACCTGATGAGATACATCCGCGGGTCCTGAAGGAACTGGCAGATGAAGTTGCCAAACCACTATCCATCATATTTGAGAAGTCGTGGCACTCTGCTGAAGTTCCTGCAGACTGGAAAAGAGGAAACATAACCCCCATTTTTAAAAAAAGGAAATAAAGAAGACCCGGGAAACTACAGGCCGGTCAGTCTCACCTCTGTGCCTGGCAAGATCATGGAGCAAATCCTCCTGGAATCTATGCTAAGGCGTATGGAAAACAAGCAGGTTATTGACGACAACCAACATGGCTTTAACAAAGGAAAATTGTGCCTGACGAATTTGGTGGCCTTCTACGACAGAGCCATGGCGCTGATGGATAGAGGAAGGGCAACAGACATTATCTACCTGGACTTGTGCAAAGCTTTTGACACAGTCCCACATGGCATCCTTGTCTCTAAGTTGCAGGGACATGGATTTGATGGAAGGACCACTCGCTGGATAAGGAATTGGCTAGATGGCCGCACTCAAAGAGTGGCGGTCAATGGCTCAATGTCCAAGTGGAGACCAGGGACAAGTGGTGTTCCACAGGGGTCAGTACTGGGACCAGTGTTGTTTAACATCTTTGTTGGAGACATGGACAGTGGGATGGAGTGCACCCTCAGCAAGTTTGCTGATGACACCAAGCTATGTGTTGTGGTGGACACGCTGGAGGGAAGGGATGCCATCCAGAGGGACCTTGACAGGCTGGAGAGATGGGCCCATGCAAACCTCATGAAATTTAACAAGGCCAAGTGCAAGGTCCTGCATGTGGGTTGAGGCAATCCCAAGCACAAATACAGGCTGGGCGGAGAGTGGATAGAGAGCAGCTCTGAGGAGAAGGACTTGGGGGTACTGGTGGATGAGAAGCTGAACATGAGCTGGCAGTGTGCGCTTGCAGCCCAGAAAGCCAACCGTGTCCTGGGCTGCATCAAGAGAAGCATTAGCAGCAGGTCAAGGGAGGTGATTCTCCCCCTCTACTCTGCTCTTGTGAGACCCCACCTGGAGTACTGTGTTCAGATGTGGGGCCCCCAACATAAAAAAGACATGGACCTGTTGGAGAGAGTCCAGAGGAGAGCCACAAAATTAATCAGAGGGCTAGAGCACCTCCCCTATGAGGACAGGCTGAAAGAGTTGGGGTTGTTCAGCCTGGAGAAGAGAAGGCTCCGAGGAGATTTAATAGCAGCCTTCCAATACCTGAAGGGAGCCTACAGGAGAGATGGGGAGGCACTCTTTATCAGGGAGTGTAGTGAGAGAACAAGGGGTAACGGGTATAAGCTAAAAGAGGGTGAATTTAGACTAGACAGTAGGAAGAAATTTTTCACTGTGAGGGTGGTGAGACACTGGAACAGGTTGCCCAGGGAAGCTGTGGATGCCCCATCCCTGGAGGTGTTCAAGGCCAGGCTGGATGAGGCTTTGAGCAACCTGGTCTAGTGGAGGGTGTCCCTGCCCATGGCAGGGGGGTTGGAACTTGATGATCTTGAAGGTCCTTTCCAACCCAATCCATTCTATGATTCTATGAAAAATACAGTTTTACTGATAAGTCTAATGAGGTGCCTGAGAGCTGTGATAAAGTGCTAAACTAAAAAAAAAAAAAGGAAAGAAAAAAAAATCAAAATTCTTTTAGCATGTCCCTATTTTTTTTAACGCACATAAATGTCAGAGTGATGCTGAAGAGAAGGAAAAATATTAGATTTTTTTTTTTGCTGACAGTCCTTCCAAAAGCTATTTATGTGCAGTCATATACTGACATGCATACTCAGATATATTTTCCCAAAGCCTGTAGAGTTTTGTCTAAGCAACAGCTCTAGAATGTGTGTGTAAATAAATTAAAGAATCTCTATTTTATAATGAGAAGGGTGTATTGTGGTAGAAACATTGCAGAGACATTAAATATACATGGTCACATATGACCAGGTATCTATTAAATGAGCACATCACAGGAAAAGTTAATTATCTAAGAGTGTAACAAGGAACCATTTACAATCACTGGAGATTAAGTTGCTTTATTTCTGTTGATCTTTCCTTCTGAATAAGCAGTAGGTTGTTGCAATGAAGAGTCCCAAAGCAAGATGAAGCTTCAGCTCTTCATCAGCTCTAAGATGGCAGTTTTGTCAACAATAGTTTGCAGTTCTGATAAACCAAAAATTTTCCTCAAAGTAATTTTGTGCAAAGTACACTGGCACAAAACAGTATTTAATATGGAAGGTGCAAACTACTTATGGTTCTTTTGATATCTTAAGCTGCTCAGCAGAAGGAGGAAGACATACATGGTGTACTTCATGTATTTATCTCATATATTGGACCCCCCAAAACGGTATACACAGACAAAACTGATAGTGTCAGAGACTAATATCCCAGGAGTAATGTATAACTTTTCTGTATCAGTAAGATTTTTCTAGAATTGAAGAGCTGTTGTGTTTCAGTCCACATGCAAAATGTTGATTCTGATGGAATTTGGTTTTGCTTGGGCCATGAATTCATGAAGAAAACTATCTGCTATTCTTTCTATACAACATAATCAACACTGCAAACACAGTTTAGTTAAGGATATGCTTGTGCAAACCACTCTAGCACAAAGACCAACTGATGAAGAAGGATTTAATCACACAAAATTATTGAAAGCAAGACGAAGCCAATCCCTTTAAATCCCTTAAATACTGCTTAAACCCTGCAATTGACATATAGTAATAAATATTTCATCTTTAACAAGCCTATTGGGAGCAGTTTGTTAAGCATTTATTCCTAGTCATGGGGAGTTATGTACAATCATTTTATCATGTTCTGTATTAGACAATTTTATTTTATCCTCTTTATTTTATCCACAGCAGTGGAGACAGTCATTGGGGGAAATATACTCTTTCCTTAAATGTGGGGAAACATACTCTTTCTTCAAATGTGTTTTGCTTTTTAGTAGTTAAGTTTGCCCTTGCAAAGTCCTGGCCAGCACACAGTGACGGTTCACAGTTACTTGATGGCCTCTCCTGTGGAATTGACTTACTACAGATACAGGAGCTTTACTGGAAACCGCAGCAAGACTGCTCAAGACATCACTGCAGATGTAACCTTGCAACCTGGTCAAGGTTATTTTGGGATACCAGAGGGAAGAACTGACGTCTCCTGTATGGTGCAGTGAAGCCCCAGACAGGGGATACCAGGGGTGCGTGTTCAGACATCTTCCAACACTGACCTGCACTTCTTCCTCTGCCTGGAGTAGGATCGCAGGTGCAGGGAGAAATCTGTGAGAGCACTAAACATCACCACCCTTCAACCACGTCCCTGTGAAGACAGCTGTTTTTCCACTGCAAGGCACACTGAAATGCAGTCACTTAAACCACTACTAAACCAAACCCATTATACTGGCCATATCTAGTGTCCATTCAAGAAAAATAACTGAGAGCCAGGCTGAGGTCTTCTGCAGAGCTTCTTCACTTGTGACAGTCTGAGCACAACCTCCCTTCTGAAGGGGGGAAAATATAAAGCCGGCTGGATGTGACATGGGCAGAAAGTTTCTCTGTGCTCCTTTGTCAGAGTATCAGTGAATTTATGGGCTATTGAACAGGAAGCAAAGATTTCTGCCACAGAAATTATTTTTCAGTGTTTCACGCAGCATCTTAGTGATGACTACAATTGTTTTCCCCTCTAAAGAAATTAGATCTCCATTTGCCATTAATGACTGCATCACTTAAATATCACAAAGGAACCACCTGGTACACTTATAAATAATTGAAAACTTTCAAGAAATCTATGAAACATTTTCAATCAAAGCTAATAAATCTCTAAAATACTCTTTTTAATGAATAATTTTTCATTTTGTTCTTTTATTTCTTTTGGATAATAAGGCCACATTTTAAATAATAGCATTAAGAAAAGCACAATCTGAAATAAGAGTTGAAAAGTAACTAACTGGTTTCAACAGTTAAAAAAAAAGGCAAGAATTAGAAAAGAGGCAATATTAATGTTTCCTTCTTGCAAGTAAGTACGTTGAATTTCTAGTTCAGTCTGCATGCTGTTTCCTGATATCTTACACTGATGATTAAAAAAATGTTCCCAGTTAATCTCTGTCGTTGTTTTGCATAAGCATGACAAAAAACTTTCAAGAATATTTTTTTAATCAGTGGAGTCCATCAAATCAAGGCTTCTATTGCTACACAATTGGACTCCACAGAACTACTAAATGCCTAAAGGGAACAAAAGGAAAAAAAAAAACACAACCTTTTTGACCAGATCCAACAGAAACTTTGAATCTCTTTTCCCATTTAAAGCTTCATGTTGTAGTTATACTACTCACTCCCTTATTACCCAAGAACAAGGGTAGAAAGATACTTGAAAATTTTTTTCGTGTGCTATAATGGTCCATGTTTTCATCAGCACAGCAAGGTTGTATCTCAGGTACTGATCAAAGCTTCAAGACCTGCAATCTTGTCCACAGGACAGAGAGCAGGAAGAGCAGCAGTCCCATGTCTGTCCCTCCCAGCAGACCTTGCCTGGTGAGGATGATTGCTGTAGTGTGTGTGGCAAAGGGCAGGTCATTCTTCACCTCCTCTCAGGGAAAGAGAATTAAAGAGTTTGGTTTGTTGTTTTTTAAAAAACCCATGCATTTCTCTGCCATCTTTCACTCAAAGGCTTCCTCCCCTTTTCCAAACTAACCTCACTGCACTAGCACTGCAAGAGGTTACATCCTGAGCAGCTTTTGCCAGTGGCTTGCATCAGAAATCCATGGCCACACTGTGGGGTTTTCAACAGCTCCTCAGAACCTCTGATACTAGTTCAAAGGATGGTGTTCCCTCCACCCCAAGGACAGGATGAGTCACCCCTACCCACTGCCTACCAGCCGGGTCTCTTACCTGCCCGTAGAAAGTACCAGCAGCGGAAAGCCTGTGGCCCGGTTTCCCTCCTGAGCCTTTCCCAGCAGCTGTCTTCAGCCTCCTTCGCCATAGCTTAACACCATAACTCCAGTCCTTCTGTCAGCAGAAACAGCAGGCAATGCCCTGCAGGGACCTCCTGCAGATGCCCAGGGACCCAGCCACAGCCCTCCATTCTGGCAAAAAATTGAAGCATTTGAATTGTTTAGGGGATGGTGCAAAGAAGATAGAGACAGGTCAGCTGGAACCAAACCCTGGGCTTTAACCAGGTAACAACAGGCAGTGTTTGCTTGGCTACCTCCGCACAGGCCAGTCCCACCAGCCATAATTAAGTGGTCACCTGTGCTGGGTAACTTGCCTGGCAGGTGCATTGGAGTTGTCTGTAAAACTAAAACATACTGAATTCACCAAAGCAACATACAAGACAATAGCAGACTTTTCCTCCATCTTTGATCAGACCTGTTAACTTTACAAAGACATTTAATCTGCTTTTAGGCAGTCTGTCTTTACATGATAAGTGCACCTGTATTTCACGTTTTAAACAATGTTCAAAGTCATCTGTGCCACTGTCAAAAAGCTATGTCGATCAACAGTAGTCTGTGACACCTGCATAAGGTTAACAGCAATTAAAAAGACTGATATACATATACATGTGCGTGTGTAGAGCAGAGATTCCCCAGCTTTCATTTTGTTATTATTAGCAGCAGTGGTTATTCCCAGCTCTGTATCAGAGGCAGCAGGTCTGCTGTTTGTGCACCAAGGTGAGAGCTACCAAAGTTCTTAAGACAGTGGCCAGAGGGTCCAGCCAAGGGCTTCTTAAAAAACAAAACAAAACAAAACAAAAAACAAAACCAAGAAACAACCACCACCCCCAACACAAACACACAGGTTCATCTACTCAGTTCAAACAATGCATACACATTCCTGTTTCTTGTCTAGTCTCATACATTAATCTTTAACTCCTAGAACAAGCAGAATTCTTTTTCCGGAGAACAGGTTGCTCCTCTGCTCTACCAGACTGACTCCAACTGTACCATGGGTAGAGCAAATGTTTCCACCAAGTACACCCCTGCTGTTAGCGCAGTTCATCAGGTAGATACTAGGAAACAAAAGTAATTCTGTGACAGAAGCTGTTTGTCTTGGCAAGTCTTTTGCTGCTGTGGGCATGCATGATGTAGTATCTCACCCACAAATACGATGAAGTCAACTGATTATCTCATCTGCTATTTCTTCCTTCTGAGTTACAAAGCTCTGATGTGAATTTCAGTGCAGACTACTTGCAGAAGAGGCTAATAACAACACTTCAGTCCTTTTCAAACATTCTACAGAGATTGATTGATATTTAGTATGTTAACTTGTATTTAACTTGTCAGCTAGTTCTAACAAGTATATGTTTTCTGCAAGATCAGAGAGATATTCTTAACCTGGTTTAAAGCTGCCATTACAGAATCTTGTATTAATTGTTGATAATGCACCAATTTAACGTGCATCTATTTAAGAACTCTCTGTAAGAGTTTTTATTCAAGGGGCCTTGTTGAAGAAAAGGAGCAGAATTCTGCAAACAAGTATAATCTCTGCATTTATCAATTTATAATACATTAATAACTTTTGAACATGTACAATCTGAAGGTGCAGGTAACAGGAAAAATGATTCAACAGAAACATATGTTGAGCCAACATGTGTTACAAAATTAGATAAATCAATTCCAGTCTAGTTCCAGTATTTTAAGAATTCTGCTTTTAGTAGAAATGTGTTCACTTAATTTATTACCATAAAAAATAGAATCAAATAAAACAAAAAATTCTAATATTACCTCAATGTTATTATTACTTTTAACCCAGTGGTTGTGAATAATTACCTTTTTCTACTCCAAACACTGCCTCCCTCACTGCTGCTAATTTAAAAAAAATACTATTGAGGTAACAAACAGAAAACAGAAAAATGAACTGCCCTGGCACTCTTACAAATGGGTTGCTAATGCCACCACTCAAAGGAGAAACTGTCAAAAAGAACAGCAATGACAGAGAATTTTGTTCTTACGTATTTTTATTTTGGGTTTTTTTTACATTCTTTGATGGAATTTTTATGCAACTATTATGCCACAATCTACGATACACAATGAAAATGTAAACCTGTCATTTACCACTTACATTTTTATGTTAATTTTGTTTTCTACCTCTGCATATACTGTGGCATAAATGCATTTATCAGATTTCATGCAGCACTGACCTGCCTTATGCAAACAGAGAATACAATAAATGGTGCCAGCAATATTTAGCTGCACTCAATTCTTGCCACAGAAACAAGCATTCATAAAAGCATTAAAATACTTTAGGTGATGGTTACTGCCTATCAGCTTAATGCTATGAGCTACAGAAATGGACAGGAGACAGTCTTTGCTGCCGTCAACTGCAGTACTCCCAAGTTCATTAGGTTTCAAAAGACTGAATTAGTTTCAATGTTTCAGAGAGAGAAAAAGCCCAAGGCAATCAGCGTGATTTAAAAGAATGCTACCGGGTTTCATCAACATTAGACTAAGTTTGGTTCTGGATCCCTTGGTAAATACCTTACCACATCAATTTTATGCTCTGACAGAAAGATTTGGTTTTTTACCATCATGTTGTCTCTGGGCCAAATAAAGCGACAGCATAAGGCCCACATCCCTTTTTGGTAACATGCTTGGACAAGTAGTACCTGATCAGAGATAAAAGTTCTTAATAAAGCTTTTTATTTTGATGAGACAAGAAGCTTTCCAGCACCACCTGACTGAAACAGGCATAAACTGTCAAGCCTCATTCTCTCACAGCCAATATAGCAGCAGCAGGGTAAAATTTACTGCCAAGAACACAAGCATGTCCCAAGAGCATGCTCAGGATGGGGAACTGGAGACGGAGGTGCAGCCTCATGTCTGTGTTTCCAGTCGCTTGTTACGATGTATCAAAGTGGCTGTTGAGCATCCTGTAGCATTACCCTCCAGGCACTGCAGAAGCACAGGGCCCTTATGCAGCTAGTTAAGCTTCCACCCTCAACACAGGCATGGCCATTCCTCTGCATCTTACTACACCACTTACTCCGTTAATTGAGCAGTTTCCTCTGCCAGCTAGCAGAAAGAAGTCTCCTGCCACTACGTAGTCCAGCATTGCAGAAAATTGCAGTCATAAGGTTCACCCAGACCCAGGTTCTCCTGGGGCAGAGGAAACAGCACTTGTGACAAAACTAGTTCTTATAGTAAGAGGGGAGAGGAAAGCTGTGCCCACCTGCTTTCTAGCACTGCGGAAGAAGTACAAGCAGTGGCACCCTGAGACCACCCGGCTGTGCAGTGCCTCCCAGGAAGCCAAGCACTATCTCCTGAGAAGAGAAGCCACCCCTACTGTTCTCACCCCTTCAGCACCTGCTGTACACCAGCCACCTTACATAGAGCCAGCTCTTAGAGGCAGTTCACTTTTATGTCCATACTGAAAGTACATAGCAATTGATACCCTAATGTACAAGTAAACACAAGGCAAAAAAAAAAATCACACTTGTACAAAACCACAGCATGTGCCTTTGGTCAACCAGTAACTGTTGCTTGCCCACCTTCCTCTTAACATAAAAAAGGGTGACTCAGGAATTGCCACTTCAGAGCTGAGTTAATATCAGCAAGGAGATTTGAGGCAGGAATTAGCACTGGACAAAGCAGAGAACCCATCAGTTGCTGCACAAACACATATTTCTCATCCAAATACAAACTTTTTACAGGTGCTACCAGGTCAAAGAAAAGCAGATCCTAGTAGTTCGGTGAGGGAAAGAGTGTTCATCCAAAATGAGGACTGTTCACAGGACACCACAGCTCCCTAATACCTCAGAGCATCAAAGCAGACAGCCTAGGGAGTGGGAGCAATTGGTGCTGTCACCTCTTACTTTTGAAGTCATTTGATGCTGAATTCTCCTGCTGATCACCCACTGTTCCGTCAGTTGTGGTCCTGTGTAGACTTCATCCCTCCTCAAATACCCCCTACAAACCCTGGTGTTCTTGGTCCCTTTTATTTCTGCCTTCATCACTCTCCCCCACTTTATACCCAAGTGGTCTGCACCACTTTTGTCACTCATAGTTTAGCAACTTTGTAATTTGACTCCCTATTTCCAGCCTCCTCCTCACATCACCAGGCTACCTCACCATCTTCTTCCAACAACCACTGCCAGTACGTTTCTCTACTAAAGTCATCTATCAACTCTTTGTTTTTTGGTTTCATTACTCCTCTCCAATAGATCTAGAAAACAACTGTCAACTACTTTTCTTGTTGCAATGCACCTTGTTTCCTTAGTGGGTCACAAACATACTCTCTTCTATTTCAGGGATGTGCATAACTTCATGCTGTCTACACCTGCCCTACTTACTCAGAGTAATTAGACAGTGCCTGCAGACTGAGACTGGAGCCTGACTGAGCTAGACACTGGATCCTTGGATAGGAGACTCTCCTGGGGCCAAAGAGGTCCCAACCTAAATAGACAAGTGATAAAAAACAGAGGAAGGTAAATTAGAAGTATTTTTTTTTCCTTACAAACTGGGGAGCAAGGTGCAGGTAATGAAGTCAGCTGCTGGACTGTTCTATCTGATAAAACAAAAATACATAATTTCCAGTATTTTTCACACTTTTATTTCCTCTGTCGGATGCAGTGATTTGAGAGACTACTAGACAGAAATGGGTTGGTGTCTGCAGTTAGAATGTCTTTCCCTCAAAGGCTTCCAGGTTGAAAGCTGTATCCAAGAACCTTCTGAGCGACACCAGATGCATGTTCTTGTTGCCTGTGGCAGCTGCAGCAGCAGGCTCTCGGCCAACATACCTTTGTGACAAAAAGAATTGGGCAGACAAATGAGGTGAGAAAAAGACATTTTTTACACTAAAAACACGAGGACATGCTGCGAAATGCATTCAAGTTGGCAGAGTTGCACATCTAATCATCAGTCTTTCTTAAATAAAAATCAATCTAAGTTACACCTTCTGGTCAGCTTCCACTTCTTTTCCCCATCCCATCAATATTAAGCTGTGTCTTCTCCCCTATCCCTCCCAGAGCAGCCAGCTACACTATCTCATAATTAGATAACTTGCTTTTGGCGATGTACACTCTCATTCCTCCAACAGCTGCATGGGCAGATCGAAGAGTCAATCATGTAAAATAAATGCAAAGGTGCCAGGACTGAGCTCTTATAACAACTGCTTCCTCTAGAAGCCTAGTATTTGGAGTTAAATTCTTGAAAAAGACAGAATCTTAGAGAACAAGAGAGAAAAATCCAGGAGAGTTAGGTGCTCTGCTAAGTGGCAATACATACAGAGCTAGTTGCTACTGATCCCCTTGTAGAATTACAAGGAGGAGCAAGATATGCATGATGTTTTTGAGAAACAGTCATCTAGACTCTTCCCTCCTTCACCCAAAAACCCTAAACTCAGAGGTTTGGTTTGTGAAGAACCTGGCTTCCTCATGAATAACATCCTCAAATAAAAAAAGAAACAACCCCAAACAAAAAAACAAACCAGCCAAATTTAAAAGCAAACAAATCAGACGAGGGGACAGAGCAACTGCTTAAAGTCTCATACCAGATAGGTCGAGTGTGGTTCACAATAGTGCGGAAACGAGGTTTGACATAATCATAATATCCACTGTTTTTGTGTTCCTCCTGACACCAAACTAGATCAGCACCTGGATACTTCTCGAGTTCTTCTTTCAGCAGGTCAAAGGGGAATGGTGAGATCTGGAAAGAGAGGGTAATAACTAGCAAAGCTTTCTCTTACATAGCATTAGCTCATGGTAGGAAAGCCTTCTATCTATAGAGTATTACAAGCAACCATTATTATTAACTATTTAGTACCTAATATAATGGCCATACGTTCTTTAAAGTGACTCATATTTCTCTGATTTCATGCTGTCAGAAACGAATACACACATATTTTATAGTTGCACCAGTATGAACAGAAGTACGTCATAGTCCAGATCTCCTACTTTCCCAGTTTTTCTAGTGAAATATCTGCGACAATAGAAGTCCTTAAATAGTGAATGATAATATAGCTGCAAAATGTACTATTCACAACATTTCAACCTACCAGAGTGGCTATACAAATTTAAGGTGACATCATATTGTAACCTTTACTTTGTTACATTCTTCTGGAAAAGTGATTGGATCTCATTGTCCAGTATACTATTGATGTGTTCCCTTTCTACAAGGCCATGAAGGATTAGATAATGTCTTCAGATGTAAAGTGCTATAAAAATGCTATCACCACCCTTTCTGGCAAGTGCTATCTACTTAAAAGCATAGGAACCCCTTGCTGAAAGTCTCCCTAAAGATCCTGTCTTCTGAGGATCAGGGAGCTCACCTGTTCAAGTCTGGTTATAGCTACTTCTTTCTCCAGGTCTTGATTCTTTCTCTCTTTTACAAGATCATAGTACACTTTTCCAGTGCAGAAAATCACTCGCTTGACCTCATGTGGTGCCTGAGCTGCCAGCCCATTCTCAGGAATCACGCGTTGGAAAGTGGTACCTAGTTAGAGCACAAATTAGAGAAGTGCTCTCAGAGGAACAGACAAGGTAATAAAGCAGCCCAAGAAACAGTCCTTTACTGAGCAACCAGCAGTTTGCAATGGTGACGGTCTCTCACAGAATCACAGAATCACAGAATGTTAGGGATTGGAAGGGACCTCGAAAGATCATCTAGTCCAATCCCCCTGCCAGAGCAGGAACACCTAGATCAGATCGCACAGGAACGCATCCAGGCGGGCTTTGAATGTCTCCAGAGAAGGAGACTCCACAACCTCTCTGGGCAGCAAATGTTTACATCTCTACTCCTACTGTCCAGACTGGCAATTCTGCTAAAGTGACTTTTCAGCAGTTTAGGTTCAAGAATTTAAAAGACTGTCAATAATGCACTCTTTCACACTTAATAGAAACATATTAACAGTGATTCTTTTTTAGCTCTGTGTTACGCATTACACCTTTAATTTTAAATTGATTGGATAGCTTACATTTGCTTAGTTTTTTTCAGAGAAGTATATGAAATACTGTTTCTTCTTTCCAAGATGATCTCAACCATGTAACATTAATATAGGTTTAGAAAATTTTAAAACATTTTCACATAAAAGCATAGCACACATTCATAATGCAACTAAATGTAGCATCTGCAGAAGTATTTACACAAGCACACACATCACTGCCATATATTTATGTGATTTAAACCTCTGTTTGAGAGCTAAAACAGCATTAGTCAAAGGAAGAACTAGCATAGTACTGAGTCATACATATAAGTGATAAGATACATTTCAGATGCATATCCTCACTGCTAGATATCTTTTCCCCTGTGATATCATCTCCCAAGAGAACAATTTGCTTAGGATACATGAAACTGGAAGAGGGACTTGATGGTCTAAAAGATAATTTTCTTTGCTCTCTTATATGATTGATTAGAACTATTCCCACATTAACCAACTGCAAGGAAGCAGACAGTGGCATGACCTCCCAGTCTGAATCAGCACACCCACTTACCAGGAGAATAAGGTCCTGTTTGAACCATTTATCTTGGGGGGAGAAAAGCAGCAGCACAAACATGAAAGAGGAACTGATTTATGTCAGAATTATCCTGTCTCACTGAACAGCAGAATTCATCATTAAAAAAGACTGAATCTGCGCTTCATTGGGTCAGCAAGAGTCAGTCTTCCTCTTCTCTGGTTTCCATTAAAAACAGAGCAAAAAGAGCCAGTTGAGAATCAGCAATACTTTACCTTTTTGTCCTCTTCATCAGCAAGTATGTCAGAATTCAATGTTAATTAGGAGTTTGCCCACTATTGACAGCTAGCCTGAAGTAGAGGGGACTCCCAAAACAAAATGAAAAATCACAATCTTACTCATTCTACAAAGCTTTAAAACAGTAATCCAAATCAGCAAGTCTTTGCTTGAGAAGCAAACTTTGCTCCCCTACAAAAAGGAGATAACGCAATATTTAAGCATGTTCATACACTGTAACTTGCTTTTAAAAACTGAGCAGTTACTCTTCTCTGGCAGCAGGCAGGACACCTGCTACAACTGGAAAAAGATCACTATACCTATGCACTTTAATCACTCACTCACTACATTTCACTTCATTTCCTTATGCCACTCTGACATGTTCTAACTAGTGCATAGCAAGACACATCACTCCCATTTTGGTATTACCTCTGCAGCTGCTCTATACTTCTTGGTGCTGATGGCATGCTGACAGCAGCTAGGGTGGTAACCTACAGCTCTGAAAGCACTGATCTCACTTTAGATCATTGGCGTGATATGGCAGCCCCAGAACTGAGTATTGTAAGAATGTGCCCCTCATTCCTCCAAATGGGCACAGTGTGATTACAACTTATCCGTCACATTGGGAGGCTGGGGGAGGGGCAGGCACTACAAAGAACAGTTCAATTTTTATATGAAAAGAAAAAGAGCAGAGGGACCTAACAGCCTACTGAGGGGAAGATCACTGCAGAAAGGGGAATGCACTTTCCACTGCCTTGAAGATTAATGGTTGGTTACCAGATAAGCCTGTCAAAATTAAGAATCCACACTTGAAAGCAGACTTTTCCGCAAAAGTCCATGCTAGATCTCACTACAACAGCTTCACAGAAATTATAACAAAGGAAAAGGCAAACTCTCCAGAGCAGATTCTCTTCTTCACAGTCTGGCATGCGGCTTCGTACAGCTGATTATTTGCCCATAATACTTTGAGATAACCTACCAGACACCATTTCATCAAAACTGGATTTAGCTTCTGGATGCCTCAGCAGTGACTTGGGTGTCAAAATAATCAGCTGTAAGACAGAAATTTTTCCAACACTCAGGAGCTGCTTTTTCTACATTATCACATGCAATATTTGTAACACTGTTCATACAAAAACCACAAACTGAATAATCTATAGATCAAATTAATGTGAATAGCAAACACAGTAATCTATTTTTTTCCTGTTTTGAAAGCCTATGAAGTTTCAAAAATGTTCAAAAGATTTGGGTAGTCCACTTTCTTTAAAGTTTCTCAAAAAAACCCATTGCTTATGCTTCTCTTTGAGAATAAAATCAAATCACAGGCTACGAACCAGTAAAATATCCAACAGTTGTATCTTAGGTTTTTGAAGTTCCAGCAATTACACATGCAGATTATAGTTATGCAATCTGTTAGCTACATAGTGTCTCGACAAGCTCATCTGAAGGTCTGCACAGCCAGAAGGAAGTAAAACTGAGTTTTAGAATCGCAGTAAATCAGAGCTGAGTTTCATTCCATTAAATCAGCGACTTCAACTTTGTGCTCCTTTAAGGTTTTTCACTAATGATTCTCGTTCTTTTCAGCAGTATGTCATATGCAAACAAAGAGCCCTCTTTATGTGAGGGTTAATATTCCTAGAATAATCAAGTCCATTACAGTAACTTTACCGGTTTTCTGAATGGCAGCAAGATCTGTCTTCTGAGGACATGAAAGTAATTGGCTGGAGTTGAACAATTCACCACAATCCAGTTGCACTCATACAGCTGGGAAACTTCAAACTGCTCACTGAACTCCTGAGAGAGACATTAAAGGCATTAGAAAAATGTCTAAGAGATCAGAAAAAAATGCTTGAAAGCCATCCTTCTATTTCTGACTCTCAGCAACTCCCTTCCTCAAAAAACTTAATTAGCAGACCTCTGCTAAGATTATATTATTAGCTATGGAAGGATCTCTACAAGTCATTCTCTTCTGTTTCTACTTCTTCCCAAAAATGTAAGCAAATAAATTAAAAAAGCTTCCATTAATTTCAGCAAGCTGGGAAGTTCAGGAAGGAAGGGTGAGTAAGACTAGGACTTCAGTTAGGTGGAAGACACAAAATAGAACCCCTTTGAAAGAATCTTAAAACTATAACTAATTTTTTGAGTGTAGGTAACCCTCTCTCTCCCTCATTTTTAGATAGATGTCCTATCTTTATATACTATTTAATACATAAATTTCATATGTTTTAAGTATTTCAGAACTACAGGGGGTTTTACATATATGTATTGTAATTATGGACATAAGTAAGCATACAAATAAATTTAAGTACAATAACCTCACTACAGATTGGTACAACATCTAACATGACTTCCCAGTCCACGGTTTGAGCTCCTACCTTCTGTGATAAAATGTATAACTCACTTATTACATGCAATTGACAGTATTATAACGTAGTCAATCAAACAGGCCTTTATTCTACCAGCATACTGACAAAAATAACTTTCAGATGAGGAGGAACGTGGCTTTTGAACTATTATTGCCCCAAATAATAAAAAACTCAGAGCCAAAACTGAATTCTTTTAAATTAGGGGGCTTTTCAATTAATGTACAGCAGTGTTTCTTAGGAAATCTGCAATGGGGAAGTGGATGCTCAGTATCCTGTAGACATATGTACTTAATCTGTAGAAATTAATGACCAACATAGGAAGGTCTTAGCTGAATCAAATTTAGAAGTTGCTTATTTGCATGTTCCCAGCAGCACAATTTAGCTCCAATGCAAAAAGCCAGGAATAGTCTCACTTGGCCTCCTTTTGGACACCTATTTACAGTACACACAGCAATATAAACAAGGAGAATCACTGGCCCTGAGGAACAGCCATAAAAAGATGTCATGCTGCCAGAGATTATTTGAATATGATCTCAGCTTTGAAATGAAGCAGCACATACTGCATACCTCCATTACTTTCACTGGGGTCACATTAAGAGTTACACCAACTCTTGAAGCTTAATCTTAACCCACTATACCCAGCTAAAAAGGATGCTTCTTACCAAAAAAAAAAAAAAAAAATCTCTTAGAAGTGAAGAACGAAAAAAGGACATGGCCTTTGACAAATCTACTTACTGGATAAGCATCAGAATCATCATTGCTCATCTGCAGAAACCTCTCAGGCCTGGCGGATGAATGCTCTGGACCCTGGTGAAGATATCATTTAAAACAACATTAAAAAGCCAAATCAGCAGTTAGACATCAGTCTAGGCCACTCACTGCATGAAGTACCTCCTGTCACCCCAGCAGCTCTGCACCCAGGCTGCACACCTGCCCCCCCCAGCCAAAGGCATTAACGGCAGCAGCAGTGAGAGGAGAGGACACACTACAGGACTGGAATTCTTTGTCTTCTGTAAACTGTTTTCATAGGAGAAGATTAGGTCTTACATGGATTTCCAATGCTTTTACCAGCCGTAAATTCTAGCCTCAGTATAGCTACACAATGAAGACCAGTGAAAGGACAATAGGTTCATGTGAGCACAAGAATGACCTTGCTAATGCAGGACAAAAAGGAGCAGGAGGAACGTCAGGAGGAGAAGCACTGCACAGGTCAGTGTACTGCCGTGACTTATAATTTGGGCCAACCCACACTTCCAGGCTGATCAGGAGGAAACAGAAAGTTAACTGCTGACTATCTTTGCTATATTAGCAACACAAGCAGACTCAGGATCTCTCTCCTACCATTGTTCACTGTTCAGTACAGGACAAAATACCCTAGATGAATGCTTCAGCTAAAATGGCTCATAATACATATACACATTATCTGTCAAACTAACTTATGATTAATTTCTGCCTCCTCAGGATGTATTTTACATTCTGTCAAAGTACTGACTACTCACATCTGCTGTCTCACCAGCAGTACCCAAGGTAATTTCTTTTAGTGAACAAACATTGTTTTACACTAGCAAAACATGCATGCTGGTCACAGATAATATCAGGAATAAAGCGTGCAACAGAATGTATTATCTCTCCTCTCATGTCATTGTTTGTAAAGGATGAGAGAAGGCTGTGAGGAATATGAGAATGAAATGTGCTTTTTTAGTTATTGCTAATGCTGGCAAGTCTTTGCTTGTCCAAGTGACAGTTACTGTTAGGAAGGACTTTCGTTTTGGAGACAGTTGCAAGGTACTTTAACCTAAAGACATAAACTATTACACCTCTCAAATCTCTCCATGGTGTCTAAGCTAATGAGGTTTACAATGAGCTTTTTTCTTTATATGGCCATCTCTCATCGTATGTTCCTCTGCTCCTCTTAATGTATGATCTCCAAAATGATGCATTATTTTGAGAGCTAGTAGTCCACCTTTATTCAACACATCATCCTCCCTGCTTCCAAGTGCCTGGTTCATTCTACTCCGTGGACTAAGGGAATTCAAAGGAAAAAACACCACTGGCAACAAAGGAGTAACACAAACAGCCAAGAACTGTGCCTTGCACAATTACTCTTTTGAAGTATCTCTCCAAATAATTGTCACTCTGTCAAATAATTGTAAACAGCTAAGGGCTTGAGAACAAGAGGTAAAGTCACGCAAAACTATGGTGTACAGTAAGAGTTCAATATTGCAGTACCTCTGTTGTAAATAAATCCTATACTAAGTACAACCTATATACGTACAAACATAGTGCTTCACAAGCACACGGAATTCAGTATGCCGGAAATAAGATGTCACTAGCAAACAATTATAGGAGAGACATGCAAGGCTTCCCTAATATGCACACATACACTTCCCTGGCAACAACCTCAATCCAGAGCCTCAATGGTCACCTCCATCTTTGATTTCTCTGCTGACACTGCCAGTCAGATTGCCAGCAACTGCTGCATGCGATGGGGTAGGGTTCACTTCTACTGTGACCACCTACCCAGTGAGACCTATACTGAATCCATTAGCTACTTTGAGATAAGTCCCCAAGGAACCATTATGCAGCCGAGTCTTTCAATCACAGCCAATTTGCCTGTGAATGCATGACCTAGGGGTGAAGGGATCCATATCCCACTACGGATCCTTCCTCAAATCATTCCGTCCCCAACACTGTAGTTATACAAAGAATAACACTCCTGTAATGGAAAGTTCCTCTGGGAAGATAACGGATTTCCACAGCCTGGTGGGATTCTTAAATTATTCCAAAACCAATAAGCATGTTTCAGGAGATCTGGGAAAATCTTAGCTGCTAAGTGGATATGAGAAAAGAAATATTTACTGTATTATAAGGAACAGAGAACCAGCCCCCTTCAGCTGAGTGCTTCTCTGGAGAGAACCACACCTCCTGCTGCAGGCACATTCAGGCTGTCCCTCAGGATTCATTTAAAAAAAAATAATTTATCAAAACTCTTGTGAACAGCATCAGACCCTTTATTCTTTATGCACAAATGGGTATGGAAAGCCATTCGTAAGATATGAATGCACCCCAGTATATCAGGACAGGATTATAATTGAATGGAAATAAACTAAATTGTTTGTGAAAATGGAAACAATGCAGTTTGTAGCAAAAGTGCCTAGAGCATTTATGCAGATGGAGACTGCCACTGTGGCACATACTATGCTTTTCTTAATAAAAAACTAGAAACATGCATGCATCAATTCATGAAAGTTAATGCATTTGAAAAGGAGAAAACTAACCTAGCCTGACGTAATGTTCATGTAACCTTTAAAAATAAAAGATTTGAAGAACAATTCTACTGCTGATATGAACTTCATATAACATAATATACAGAGATTGCCCATGCCCTTTCTGTCTAAGACACTGTCTAGTTCCTCCTGCTAGCCACCAAAGAAACGAGTCAACAGCTAGTGGAAACATTTTCCTTTCCAGAAAGAGGAAAATTTCTTATTATATCAAAGTTACCCAGTATCAATGATTTTTGAGGAAGATTTAAAGTTTTTTCTTATTATTTCATTGCAAATTAATTTAGTGCAGCTTACACAGACATAACTAATGCAAAATAAAACCAAGCAAGTACTGCTAAACACTAATGATTTCTTTTCTTACTGTACATTAAGGACCCAGCTTTCTAGGGAAAGACAGCATTGTCTTAGGGAAAGATACAAAAAAAGAAAGGACACAAAGCTAAAAGCTCAGAAATATTTCTCAGTTTTCTTTGCTTCTCACCAGTCAATCTATTTACATTTTTTTCTGCAGCACTGAAGCAGTCCAACATGCTGAACAGTGCCTTCCCCCCACCATTTTGTATCACCATCAGATCCCCAAGACATCTTTGTCTTTTACAGCTGCAGACAAAGATGGGTTAGCCAGCATTTCCCTCCCACACACCCCAGCCAGTGGCCCTCACCATTCCTTCCATTCCGTGTGGCAAGAGCAGGACGATCCCGTTGTGACGAACCCACTTGGCCTGGCCCGAGCTGATGAACTGGTCTATTATACACTGCGCTGTGTTGTGGAAGTCACCGAACTGGGCCTCCCAGCATACCAGGGCATTGGGACTCGCCATAGCAAAGCCAAGTTCAAAACCTGAGAACCAAACAAGTAGCAGAAAACAAACAAGTAGAAAAGAAAGAGACTTGCTGAGAATTCTGTTCATTTCTCATTTAAAAAAAAAAAATTAAAACAAAACCAAAATAAGAGCAAGAACTGGATTTTGGTAGCCCTGCTATAAATCATGGAGTTTTCAGTAGCATCATTTCCATCAGAAAGATCACCAAATAACGTTTTTCCAATACTGACTCCAATCCTTCAAACTTTTCCTCAAACATTTAAATATCACAGGAGTTTTAAGACAAAGAACTAAAACCCCTCCCTCAGCTCTGACTTTCGTGTGACATCTTCCTGAGAGCTCACTGAGGTAGGTACCACCTTTTCTTGTAAAAATCTACTTACAGCCCACTACTAGTTCAATCTGCAGGTGCTGAACAAAATTACTGGTGACATCAATCATCAGTCTATAGGCAGGATAATAGCCTTGGACATAATAGGTGCATGGGAGACACTTCTGGGACTTGTATAAACAATCTTTTCTTTGGCAGCATTAAGGACACTTTAGGTCTCTGCCTCAATGGCAAAGAGGAAACCAGAAGTGCTCTTCATAGGGAGGACATCAATTTCTTCAGCTAATGAAAACAGAAAGATGTAATGGTCTTCCTCTCCATTCTGTGTCAAAGATTGCAACTTTTTTGTTCAGTTTTTACTTTACATTCACTATTAGAGAGATACTCAGAGCTCTAAGATAAAATTGAAGTCTTTGTGCACCAGACGCCACAAACATACACAAGTGGTTCCTTCCCTTAAAGTTTTACCGTCAAACTAGAAAAAAGACAAGAAAAAAAAAGAAAAAAAAAGAAAAAATGGGGGAGGGGAGCAGTGGAGGACAAGCAGTTCCACCTTATAAAATTGAGGATCAATGAAAATGTTGTTACAGAAAGGTTCAACAACTTGTCCAGTTCCACCAGGAAAACCCTCAACAAAACTAGTGAGATCGGTCATGTTATCAAAGAAGATCTGCTGTAACATGAACTACAAGAACATTCTTCCAAAACTTGACATGAAGTTTTGACATAAGTCATCTATGCATGAAACTGAAACTGCTTTAGCTTAACTCTATGATTACAGCTAAATTGGGACTACAGGATTTCTATCTTCTGCTCCAGGAACAGGCTCTTCAGTCAATGTCAGTATACAAACTTCCTGGAAGGTTAGTAGAGGAAAAAGTGCAGGACAAATTAACTGCATGAGAAAAAAAAAGCCACAATAGCTTCAAGTGAAATTGTTTATTCACAGAGAAAACAGTTTTACGTATTGTTGTTATATTGTGTCTTCCCAGTCTACTCCTTGGTAATTCCAACACAGCTTTCTGTTTCTCATCTCCATGGCAAGAAATCTTTGAGTCACTTGGCTTCTGGACTACTGAACTCTGAACAGTCCATCCATGACTCCAGCAGATGCTCATGTTCACACCAAAAGGAAGCTGGTAAATTAGAGGCCAAAAGGAGACTGATAAGTCAGACAGACAGCCTTTCATCCATGAGTCATCATAACAGTGCATTACCAAAGAGGATGGCTTTTGCTGACCATTCTATTGGCCTGCTGCAGGCATGGCTATTCTTTCAGAACATATTTTAAATATCTGTCCTCCTTATTTATGTGATTCTGTTGTTTTTAATGTAATACAAACAGCGGAAAAATTTACACAGCTCCTCCAATGCATGTTCCCAAAGGTATGTGAAAAACAGATTTCCCTAGATAGGCTGGAATCCCATTGTAATTTCACACAAGCATTAAGAGACCATTTCTACTGATTGGGCGACATGGTTGAGAAAATATGCAATATGTTCAAGACTTATTTGTGCATATGCTGCTCTCCATAAAGATGGGGTTATCTCGCTTTTAGAGAATAATGAACTGAGGTCTTGACCGCTTAGAGTTATCAATAATCAACACAGTGCTCTTCAAAGAGTATGGAGCTCTATGCACATTCAAACCTTGGTCAGAGCACACACATAATTCTGTTCCATATACCAAAATGACCCTGAGAATCTCGCAAGGAAAAAGCAATGTCATTTCTCATTTTCTATCTTGTTGCTCACTTTGAGCTAATAATCTTCACAATGTCCCAAGTGAAGCTGCATTGAAAGGTTTGATCCTAACAGAGACACCTTTTGCAAGTTTTCTGACAGCCACAAAAATATCTGGGAAAATAGATCCAAATGTAATCTATACATTCTGACTAATATTTTGAAATTAATTTTTCAAAGACTACTATTTCATGGAACATGTGTCTATGGTATACCCATCTTTGGTATACCAGAACTCATCTTCCAGTAGGAAGACACTACAGCAATTGCTAGGGAGTCTGCCAAGAATCACTACTCCTACCTGCATGTGGAGAAAACTGTTTAAAGAGCAAGATCTGAATTGTTAAACTGAAAAAAAATTGTTGGTAGAAAGATGTCTAGAGAGACTCAAGATTAAAAACCCAGGAGAGGGTGAGGTACTTCTCCTGAAGAGGATTTGTTGGGGCACTGGATGAGTCAAGGTAAGGAAAGGTGACCCAAGACTGAAAGACTTCACAGTTCTAGAGATGGGACATGAACTGCAGGGGAGCAGGTTCCTACCCAGGCCCCTCATGAGGGCTCAACTTCAGATCAGAGCAAAGAATTAAAAAAATTGCAGCAGAGACCTTGCAAATTTATTGTTTGTGTCCGCAGATACAAGAACTGAACATTTCTTCAGAATGCTGTGCTAACTTTGTGAGTTTAAGGATTAACTCTTACACAGCTAAGAACACAGGGAACATGTTTAAGGTGTGAGGGAATCCAGTGCCAAGACAGCCACGCTGAAAGACATAACTTTCAAAGAATGACAGGTCTGCACACCCAAAGGGCGGTGGAGAGCCACCAGCCAGCTCCTGAACACCAGGCAGCCACTCAGGGCTCAGAGCACACCAGGGCACAGAGGACCAGGACCCAGCACAGCAGTTTGGTAAACTTCCAAACTGAGGGGAGAGAAGAAAGAAATATACATAGCACTTGATTAAGGTTGCAAAACTGATGTTTTAATTGCTTAAGTTCATTAACGTCCCTAGATGACAGGCACAGGAGAAATGCTTGTTTCTTTTAGTCCAGTTCCCACTGGGCTCCCTTTACTGTTCTTTCTTCACTCTGGCAGAGAAAGTGGTGTTGTCAAGCAAAATGGCAGCTTACACAGTATATGACACTGTGTTTTTCCCCACAGCACTTTTCATAAAAAAGTCATAAAAACTGTAGTTTGTCAATTAATATAAGTAAAGCTATAGCTTAATTCAATATGATTTCAAAATGACTTAAGGTACAAGTGTTAACTAATGGTTACAGAGGGCTTATCAGTGCAGGGATTTAATGTCAGACTGAGGAGAGTTACAAAGACAGATTTGCGCTATATGTAACAGCAAAATCTAAACACAGGGACAAATGGAGGGACATGCATCCTTTCACAAACCCAAACACAGCCCAGGAGAAAGTGAAGCTAATACTCATCTAGTGGCTGACACTATTAAGCAGAAAGATTGATGCCTTCTTAGAGCTCCATGCAGATGCCATTGAGAACATAGTCCTTGGTTACTACAGTATTTCCTATTTCCTAACACAATTTCTGGCAGGTATTTGCTACTCTTAACCTTAAAAATAGGTTGTTCTGAATGAGTAGTAATACTACATATTTCATCCTAGTAGCGTGTTGCAAAAAAAAGTTTAAATCAATACCTGTCCTCTTCCTTTCATCTTTTGCTTTAAACATGATATTTCCCTCATACTATAGGTCTCAAGTTTCAGGACTTTGCTGACCTATGCCCTAGTTCAAAGTCTATCTTGCCTGGATGTTCCCTGGAAGTTCCCAGTATGACATGCTACAGCCCAAGACCTCTCAAAGCCAGTACTGAACCTGACAGAATAATATCTGGACGGAGAATCAACACTACACGAGTCACTCCGAGGGCAGTAAAGAAAGACAGGAGTGCTTGTAAGTTACTTTTGCTTATCTGCTCTATCTCAATCAGCAAACAAACACAAACTTACTTGTTTAAATGACTTCATACAGCCATCATTTATACTCCCAGACATTCAGTTTCAGTAAAAGGGAAAAATTATAGCTAGATGAGTGGATGCACAACTAAATTGTAATAATCAGGATATAGCTAAAAATAGTAGACATAGGATGTCAAACAAAATTATCAGAGGTTGTTAAATACTTTGATTTAACACCCCAGTACACCCACTCCACAGCTTCCTGTATACAAAACATAAGCAATTGTTTGAACTACAAGTTAACAACACTGCCTTCATTTTATTTCTAAGTGAAATCAATCTTGTCAGAATATCATTTTAATGGAGCAGTTACACCCCAGGTGTTCCTAACCAGCTCAACAATAACTTGGTGCAAAGCTCACAGCTCTGAACAGATGCCAGCTCTTGGTTTATGCACCTGCCAAGGAAATAATCTTTAGTTTTATCATGCTGGACTGTTCAACCCATTTTTATTTAGCTCTAATTTACAGAAACTAAGGGAATTCCCAAAATGCTTCTGAGGTGCTGCATGGTAACACAGTCATAAATTAAATTCTTAACACCTTTTTTTTTTTTTTTCCCTTTATATCCTCTCACAACCCTCCCACCCCCCACCAAATACTTTAGGGTACTAATCCCAAACTCTTCCTTGTAACAGTCTTATATAGAAGAAACAGTTAGAGAAAATAAAGTGTTGGGGTTTTTTGCTACTCCTGAAGAATCAACTCCTTGAACTGCAAGTGTTCACTTATTCTTCCATATACTAAAAAGGAGACCAAACTAGCCAAACAGGTAATAGCTTTTGTTTGACTGAGATGCTTAACTAGAAGAGACATGTTCCCACATTGCTGCTTATCCCAACACTGTCACTCTATGGATACAACACACAAGAGTAAACATGTTGGAAAAGTTGATATGTAACATCTAGCAAGGGAGAGGAAACTTGATTATAAAATAACTCCAACATAGAAACATGGCATTTTAGGTTAATAAGCGATGATTATTTTTTACTATGACTATCAATTTAATCTCCTTTACTGTCAGAAGACATCTCAGACATAAGGGATTTAAAGTTCCTAACAATTAAAAATATCAATATTATTAGTTTTAAAGAATCTGTCATCATATCTGCTGAAGCAGAATTGAACAAAAATGGTACTACTGCTTTCAGTGTATGAACAAACCCATATTTTGCCTTATTTCTTTGATTCAATTAAAGTTATTAAATCAACTTTCATATTTTTGCTGCCTGGGAAGGTGGAAAAGCAACAGTGAGCAGGATGAGATCAAGAAAGTAAAAGAAGAGAGCCCACTTGTTTAATTTTTTAAAGAACAGAATGATGGCAATAAGAATCACCCTTCACACAATATCAACACTAGGCTTCTTAGAGCTACCAAGGTGTAATTTTTAGAACAAAATCGGATTTCAGCCATATCCAGCACAGAAAGCCAACCGTGTCCTGGGCTGCATCAAGAGAAGCATTAGCAGCAGGTCAAGGGAGGTGATTCTCCCCCTCTACTCTGCTCTTGTGAGACCCCACCTGGAGTACTGTGTTCAGATGTGGGGCCCCCAACATAAAAAAGACATGGACCTGTTGGAGAGAGTCCAGAGGAGAGCCACAAAATTAATCAGAGGGCTGGAGCACCTCCCCTATGAGGACAGGCTGAAAGAGTTGGGGTTGTTCAGCCTGGAGAATGCTCCAAGGAGACTTAATAGCAGCCTTCCAGTACCTGAAGGGGGCCTACAGGAGAGATGGGAAGGCACTCTTTATCAGGGCGTGCAGTGGGAGAACAAGGGGTAATGGGTATAAGCTAAAAGAGGGTAAATTTAGACTAGACATTAGGAAGAAATTTTTCACTGTGAGGGTGGTGAGACACTGGAACAGGTTGCCCAGGGAGGTTGTGGATGCCCCATCCCTGGAGGTGTTCAAGGCCAGGCTGGAGGCTTTGAGCAACCTGCTCTAGTGGAGGGTGTCCCTGCCCATGGCAGGGGGGTTGGAACTTGATATCTTGAAGGTCCTTTCCAACCCAAACCATTCTATGATTCTATGATTTGCCACTTTCACATTTGGATACATTACTTGAATGTAAACCAAACAAAACCGGAAACCTATGACCCACTTACCCATAAAATTTGCAGCAACCTTGTAAACAGGCTCAAGTTAATGTCATAGTTTTGACCCTGGTTGGCAGCCAACACACCACAACAAGCACTCACGCACACTCCCAGGGATGGGGGAGAGAATTAACAGGGGAAAGGGAAAAGGGACTCGCATGTTGAGATAAGAACAATTTAACAACTAAACTACAGTAATATTGAAAATGATAATAATAGTAATATATATAAACATACATATGAGTGATACACAGTGAAACTGCTATGCACCCACTGACCATGACTCAGCCCACTCCTGGCTAATGGTCCCAGAGCAGGGAGAGTCCCAAAACAGCAATCCCAGAAAAGATATGAGTCCGAGCTTACAAGAGACTGAGATTACCCTGAGATAGGGGGCAACCCAGAGGGAGACAACCCAGAGCAAGAGAGAATACTTCAGGACAGATCCTCATCTCTATGCTGGGCATGATGTACATGACATGGAATAGACTACTGGCCAATTTGGGTCCCAATCCTAAACCTGAGGTTGAATCCTAGGCTACTACTTGGGCTGTGCTCCCTCCCAGCTTCTCCTGCACCTGCAGACACTGGCACAGCAGAGAAACTGAAAAGTCCTTGACTATCCTGCCAGCAACTGTAAACATCAGTATGTCATCAGCCTTCTTCTCAGCACAAATCCAAAACACAGCCTCTCACTAGCTACTCTGAAGAAGGTAACTCTGTCCCAGCTGAAACCAGGACAGTTAAGAAACCCCAGACCAAACTCCGAGAAACAATAGGAAATTGGAAACAAACATATAATTCTCTGAAATTAAACTATTTTTTCTATGCCAATGATTTTTCATATGTTTATACACATCCTCTCTTGCACTCTTATTTAGATTTTATATGTTACTATATTGGCTTATACAGATACAAACTTCTGTTCACACCAACTCTGCCACAGAGCTAACAAAAATAGGTGAAAAATTTCAGCTCTTCAGACCATGCTCCAACTATAAAGCTTTATATCTCTTAAATTTTAATATTATTAGTAACAGGTAGTATGTAGCATATGAAAAATGACTACATGATCAAATATTTCTGGAACTTTGAAGCAAGCAGCTATCAATTGCCATATTTATCTACTACAATGTTTCATCTTTTTCCATCACACTAGCTCTGAAATGGATATGAAACAAAATTTCATTATTTATCCATAGAATCAATAACATTTTTGATAAATTGTTAGATGTATTTGTTTTGTGCTTCACATTCCTCTTGCCACCCTGATCATATAGAGTGAGGTTATCCATTCTTTGTGGCTGAGGGTAAAATGTCTGTCCAGTAACAAAAATATAATTCACTATGATTAATGCTATCACTAACAAGAATTTGTTTTCTTGAAATAGCACATTCAGAATAGCAGTTCAGATAAGACTAGGATGGATTTTTACATCTGTATTACAAAGTGTTCCTGATTTTATTGACAGTTCCTCCCCTTTTGAGAAAGCATTAGGTGCATGTTCCAGCACTGCAAAGATCAGCCACAACAGATGGATACTTTCAACTGAATTCCAAAATTGTACAATGTGAGGATGCTTGCTTTAGAGATTCAGAACCTGAGCGAGAAACTTTGGTACCCATTTCATATATAAATGTTTTACAGCCTTTTTCCACGCTTTCTTGCTGAGCTCTGCTTCTTGTACAGCTACGTTATTCTCCAAAATTCATCTTCTGTCATTACTACACAATTTCCTGTTGAGTACTGAGGAGACCAACGCCCGCATACGCTGTGACTTTTCCCCCAAAGTTTCCCAGTTTATAGTTTTGAAGTACAAGAAGGTTCTAAGCAGTCTAAACAAATAGGTGTACCATTTGAGGGGCATAGAAAGTTTAACACTGCAAGCACACTGAAACCTGCAAACACATTCAAAAATTAAATGAAACAAACAAAAAAAGAAACAAAAACCACCAAAACCAACCCACACACACACACAGTTTAAGTTTTCCCCTCTAATGTTTAATGTATTTTAAAATGTTAAAACTAAAACACACATGGAAACCGAGACCCATCATAGCACACTGTGGTGAAAAAAAACAAGAGTTTGGCTTAAAGTTTATACTACAATGATTTTTTTAAAACCCCTTCAAGGTATGAAGACAATAAAGTACAAATCTTATGGTGAACAGGGTAAATTCATTGAATCTCTTCATAAAACTACCTTTTTCAGGGGGTCAGGGGAAATCAGTTTAGTCATTTTGTTTGGATTTTAGGCCCCTGTTCTGCAATTCCTGGCTCCCACCTGATACAAAACTGTTATGAACATGATCATGTCAAAATACAACAAAGGCAGAGTTTGTTTGTTATTAAATGCCACTAGCAGAAGGAGATATTTTTGTTTGTTTTGAGGCTTGGCAAACTCAAGTAGCAAAGTGAAACTTCATAGCCAGAAGGCTTAACCACATTAACGCAAAATAAAAAAAAAAAAATCCTCTTAATAACAGTCATAATTTCCTACATCTTGTTTGAGACCTATTAAAACACATGCAGATCTGTCAGGTAGTTACCCCGAGACATACCTAAGACACCATATTCGGAAAGGGAGCTGTTGCACACAGTATAGGGGGCCTGCTGCTCCCAGAGATGATTCATGGGAACACATGTTCTCTTGTCAACTTCTTGATCATGAAGCACGTGATGACGATGGCTGCAAATAGTTATTACAATAAATTTATTAGCTAAGAATAACTTTGGGCTTTAACAGAGCTATTTTCAAAAATAAACCATCAAAGCTATGTTATAGAAAGAATGCGAACAACACAGTTATCTTTGCTTTACACAACACCCTGGCTGGGTTGAAACCTAGTGATACAATCCCATGTCTAAATACAATTGCTGCACTATAAGGACTTCCACAGACTCTCCATGCACTTCTTCTTCCTTCTCAAGCACTCAAGGAAACCGAAAATACCTCATTGCTAGTAGAACTTGAGGGGGGAGAGGGGAAAGGGTGGGGAGGCTGTTGCTATAAACCAGACTGATTAAAGTAAAACAAAACAACAACAACAAAAAAAGAAACAAAAAAAGAAAAAGAATTGTTATTAAAAATATTTCACTCTGCCTCTGGCAAATTCTATTAATCTTTTCCTTAAAACAACTGTTGTCTTTTATGCAAAAAATTAATCTAATCTAATCTCAGCACCAAGGTTTGAAGTAGTTCTACCCTCTTTCCTCCTATTTCCACTCACATGCACCATTTACAGTTCTCTAGAACACCATTAATCAGCATTAGAATGGGGCACCAAGGAACACTACCAAAACAGAGATGACTGAAGTAATTACTGTAATCCATTAACTCTCTGAGCAGACTAACTGAGTGAATCACACCAATATGTCCAGCTTCACAACTGCTAACATAAGGACAGTTATTATACAGGTAACAACTACTGTGTGTTGTACCGCTGCCAACACTGAAATGCAGACTGAATTCTTCTGTACTTCTCTTTACTATAATGAATGTTAGCAAAAGAGCTCTGAAATGCATTTAGAAGTCACAATATAGGGCCAGGAAAAGACAGAATCTTTGAAGAAGAGCACATGGAGGGAGGTAAATACAGGAAAATACACACGCCAGAAAGCTGTTAGGCAGAATAAAATTTTACCACTGTCACTATATTTTTGTCATTCAGCCAAAAATAGAAGGCCTAGCCAGGCAGTAAGCTTCTTAAGCATGACGTTTTGTGTTTCCCCAGCAAAAGGTGACTACAATGAGCATAGATGGACAGTGAGAAACACACAGACATGCAAGTCAGATTTTGCTGTTGCGCAATTGTCAGGCTTACTGACATCAAATCAGCGCAGAACTAAGTCCTCTTCTCACCCTTTCCTTCCCTTCTCCAGAGTGTGTCTCTACAATGAGAAGGGACCCAGTCCTTCCATGTGCAGCTTTATCTAGCTTGTCTATTGACAATGTTAAGTACTGAAATAGGAAGAAAGCAAGTTGTCACATTGAATGCTGACAGAAAGTACCATTTTCTAGACAGCACTTCAGAAGCTCCAAAGTAATGAAAGCACTCCCATTATACTGTTTTCATTATGGCAACCCTGTATTTTCAGTTCTTCCCAAATTCTATCTGATACTCCCCCTTCAATTAGTCCCAGAGATTTAAGACATTATGTACTTTAAGGATTTTTAGGAGTGAAGAAGAGTACAGAAAAAAGATAAAATGACATATACTTTCTATGCACTTACAATGCGTTTTTTTTTCCAATAAAAATGCACTAGCATTTGCAGATGTCTTCAGTTGTTAGGGAAGCTACTCACCTTTATAATAAATGACACATAAACCAAACCACAGCTTTACTGAGAACTTCAGTATCTCTTAGATGTGCTTGTACCACAAGCTAACTTTTCTACTTATTCCTGTGATGAAATGAGCCTGAATACAGTGTAACAGGCTAAGTCTTAACACATTCCTACAGTGTTCTCTTCTGCTTAGCAGATCCTCTGACTTCCTCAGGTTCACAACATTTTTTTAATCTCACCCTTTATTGTTCCATTGCCCTATCATATTCATAACAAAAATTCATAATCACACCACAGGCTAGTATTTTGTAGATCCCACTGCCTCCCAGGCAAACCCAAAACCCAGTGGCAAAGCAGAAGCAGATTACTATAAACCAAACATCTGCAGTACCAGCTTCAGTCCTGAACTTCACAATAATTTATTTGAATGCCTTTTAGCTCCTTTTTTAAAAGACTGACTAATAAAATCCAAATGGCACAGGAATCCTTAGCTAGTCTTCGCCAGTCTGAACAGCTTTTTATCTGAACATATGTTTATTCTTTTTACCCTATATTGCTGTAGGCACAACAATTCTTTTTATCTTAAACAGACATCAAGAAAATATGGACAATAGTTCTGGAAAATTTCTTCCACTAGTGAGAGAACTGGGAATAGAGAGAATCAGCATTCTCAAGACAAGTCTACAGGCATGTGCTAGACATGACTCACCTGAAATAGGTGGGTAGGTTGCTAACAATGAACACATGTTCCTCCCCCAAGAGATGCTCACCACTTTACAAAACCATGATACTGAAATGAAGGAGGATAAGATACTGGGGCAGGGGGGTGGGAGAAGGGCAGAATCTCCCCATTTTCAGTTTTGTTTTCAGGTCTTTTCCAAAGGATTTTGTTAAACTGTCATTAGAATGGGAGCAAAAAGAAGAAAGACCAAAAGACTTGATACCGAATGAAGCTCAGCACAGAAACAGAGCTTTGTACCAGAGAAGAGAAGCACCAAGATTTCTCTCTTTTCTGCAAGCATTCACAATGAAGCACAGTGCAGCTGCTAGTTCATTCACCCCCAGCAATGGGCTTCGCATCAAAGGCTTCAATTAAATACACCATTAACATCTCACTCCACAGAGAATCAGGTAAGGCAGCAGAACTGTATATATTTTTACCAAGTGATCAGATTCTGCATTCATTCATGCTCCATAGTCATTAGAAGTCTTGGTACAAAGGATCTTGTTTCACTTAAAACAGCCTTGACAACTGGCAGTGCGTTTGTTCACAGGATACCCAAGTTCCAAGCAGTCACCACTGGAATGGTATTTTAAAAACTTCAGAATCTGCAGCAGCAAATACCCTTCTTTTACTTCACAGAAATTATAAGGATTGCAGATGATTTTTTAGTTAAAAAGAAGAAAAAAATTCACTTCTGCTTTTCAGCAAAAAAAAGAAAAAAAATCTAAGAACATTTACTCTGCCGTAAATACAATTTTTTAAAATGCTGTGTACAGAGATGCTGAATAGCCTCAACTTCCCCTTCCTGTCAGAAGAACATATTGTTTAAAAAACGTCAAGATGTTTCTTTAAGTATGGGACAAAATTTAACAGTTATCTCAGTACTTACCTAAAAGTACCCCTCTCCACATCCTGTCCACTTAGTCGGACATGGATTCCTTCTTTCAGAAAAGAGCCAAAAGCCATGTATTCTGCTAATGCCCAGTCAACAACCCTGTTCTTGATCATTTCCAAGCGGGCTTTCAAAATCCGAGAGAGTCCTATATTGGAATAAAGATCAGAAACCAATTGACCTATTTCAGAGATATTTTATATTCACATTACATTCATCATTCTCCTTCCCCACTGGCTAAGTTAAACACAGATCCTAATAGGGTCTACAAATTGTTCTTACAGAACTGAACTGGTATCCAAGTAAGATAACTTATTTCCCAGGCAAAGGGTTGCATAATGTTCACACCTGTTTCAGAAGAAAATAAGATTGTCTGTGTCAGAAACTATTGATGACAATTAAAAAGACCCATGGTGGAATACTACTTCTTAAAGATTTATTTTCACACTTCTATCACAAAGTATTGTTTTATAAGAGACTGAAAGTATCAGCTGTCGGGTTCATGGTATTTTCTTCTCTCTGTCTGTTTTTTTTCTTGGCATTTGGCTTATTGGTCTTCAGGAGATGTTACAAATTATAAACAGGCCAAATTAATCAATACTATGAATATCATATAAATAGGAAATTGTAGCAGCAGTTGGTAACCAAAAGCTAGTTTTTTTACAGTGAGGATTTTATAACATAAGCCAAAAACACAAGTTGCAAAACTGTGACTTTTAAACAGAATAAAACTTCAAAGCTGCACACACGGCCTTCCATGTTTGAGGCTATAATCCTAGTGTATTCAGTGGCACTTGACACCATCTTATTTTCACATCTGCACCAATGCTTTTGGCAAGTTATCCTATTTGTTATTTTCCCATACTTCCCTTCATTACTTTTGCTTTTTTTACAACAACTGCCCAGTTTTCTTTCCATATAAAACTATTCTCTCACAGAAATTATTGCATTTTAAGTTAAAAAAAAAGAATTTAAATTTTCTCTCTACAATACACTACACATTTGATAAAACAAAATAGTCTCCCAATTGTTTCTGAAAGACTGCGAGATATTAAGCTGTTTCATTCTAATGGAAGGAAAAAGTACTTCAAAGGTGCTCTTCCCCTTCTAATTCTCCCAAAGTTTTCTCCTTCATGGCCTTTTATACTGCATAAAAGAATCTAGAAGACCAAAGTTTGCTCTGAACCACAAATCTACCTTATGCACTGGCAAGTATTACTTAGTCAATGGTCAATCAAGTTACTAAAGAAAGACCACCTTACATTTTTAATTAGAATGTCTAATATAAGATGTTATTGTCTGACTATAATTTCAAATTTATCAGTGTCACAGCAAGGTGCAAAAATGTACAGAAGAGTTTTAAAGTTCATCGATTATTGTATCTGCTCAACAAGCTTGCAATAGACAATTGGGAATGCCCTATCATCATTACTTGTAAGAGTTTAATTGCCCCAAAGGAACACAAACACATAGAACATCTACAGCAGACACACTCTGTTACTTGATGGACGACTCTGGAGAAGAAAGACTAGCTAGAGATTTTATCCAGGGGGGGGGGGGAAATTAAAAAAAAAAAAAAATCCTCTTTCTCCTGATCCTAAGTACATTCCCCAACAGCCAACAAAAGAAAAGACATCCCTCAACAAAGTGTTTCCATGTTTCCCCATGGAATGAACGTGTTCTTGCTCCCTGTAAAGCTGCTGGACTTCAGCCTGACCAGGGAGAAAAAGAATTAACTCAGAACTTTGATGCAGTGTCAGGCGCTTCTCAACAGGACAGGCACATTTAACTTCTTACTGTAATAGATGCCAAATTCAGAATTTAATCTCCTCAGATCAAAAGCTAAGACTTTTTCAGAAAATGCTAGATTCGTGCTGTCATCAACGCTAAACAGCAATTTGAAAGAAAAAAATGTGTCTGAACTTGCCCACACAGAGACCACTCAGATGTACTCCCAAGCAGAAAGTTATCTAACTACAAGAAAAGTGTCTTAAGTGGACCTCAAATTACCACAGTTCTACAATTAAAAAAAAATTACTAGTGCTTCCTGAGATAGGTGCCTTACTTCCCAGTAGGTCCCACAAACGTGCTGCACAGAGGCAGCACTTTCCACAAGGATGTGAAGAATGAAAGGAGGTATTAGCTTAATCTTATAAGGGACTTCCACCTCCCTCAGAAGAAAATCTATTTTAATGAGGTAGGGAACAGAAGCGGTGTGATACTGAAAGAACATTACGTTGAGAACAAGCAGCAGGACTTTAACTGTCACAATCTCCTTATCCATAAGGTGGAAGAGTAAAATAAAAGTCACAAGCAGTTTCCTCTTTGGGAAATGGACTAACAGCAATTAATGTACAGAAACATAAAATCTGAGGAAGAAACATAGCCCCTAGGAGAAACAAAGACTCCATCTGACCTGCATGTATTTTGAAGTCTTTGACTGGCACTGAACTAGCTACGTTGCCAATGTGAGTCAGCAGGTCTTCTGAAATGCCAGTTGGAGGACAAGACATGCTCTTGGGTTCTCCATCCATGTTAAAGAATCCTGGAAGTAAAAGATATGGTGAGATGTTCAAAAACTGATTAAGAGATATCTACACTATCTACAATTTATCGAAAAACCCACAACTCTTAAAAGACATTGTAAGCAGCAGCCTAAACCTAGTTAGTTCTTCATTTTTCACTGGGAGAACACTATCATTTTGATTGTCTACATTACAACAGAACTTGATCTTACAGGCACACAACGATCTGTATTGTTTCTGCTTTCTCTCCATGTGAAGTTATGGTGGATTAACCCTGGCTGAACGCCAGGTGCCCACTAAAGCCACTGTCACCCGTCTCCTCAGCCGGACAGGTGAGAGAAAATAGAACAAAAGTCTTGGGGTTGAGATAATGACAGGGAAAGATCACTCACCAATTACCACCATAGGCAAAACAGACTTGACCTGGGGAAATCAGTTTAATTTCTTACCAATCAACTCAGAGCAAGACAACAAGAAATAAAACCAAATCTTAAAAACACCTTTCCCTTCCCCTCCCTTCTTTCCAGGCTCAACTTCACTCCCAATTTCTCTACCTCCTCCCCCCAAGCGGTGAAGGGGAACCAGGAATGTGGCTTGTGGTCAGTTCATCACACATTTTTTCTGCCACTCCTTCCTCCTCCTCGGAGGACTCCTCACACTCTTCCCCTGCTCCAGTGTAGGGTCCCTCCCATGGGAGACAGTCCTCCATGAACTTCTCCAGTGTGAGACCTTCCCATAGGCTATAGTTCTTCATGAACTGCTCCAGCTCGGGTCCTTTCCATGGGGTACAGTCCTTAAGGAACAGACTGCTCCAGAGTGGGTGCCCCATGGGATCACAAATCCTGCCAGCAAACCTGATCCAGCCTGGGGTCCTCTCCACAGGTCCTGCAGGAGTCTGCTCCAATGGGTGCTTCCCATGGGTTCACAAACTCCTTCAGACATCCAGCTGCTCCAGAGTAGGGTCATCCACAGGCTGCACGCAGATGACTGCTCCACTGTTAACCTCCATAGGCTGCAGGGGCACAACTGCCTCACTATGGTCTTCACCACAGGCTGCAGGGGAATCTCTGCTCCGGCACCTAGAGCACCTCCTCCCCTCCTTCTACACTGATCTTGATGCCTGCAGAGCTGTCACTCTCACATGTTGTCACTACTCTCTCCAGCTGCAATTGCTGCTGTCCAGCAACTTTTTCTCCCATCATAAATGTCATCACAGAGGCACTACCACGGTTGCCAATTGGCTTGGCCTTGGCCAGCATTGGGTCCATCTTGGAGCCAGTGGCATTGGCTCTATCAGACATAAGAGAAGCTTCTAGCAGCTTCTCACAGAAGCCACCCCTGTAACCAACCCACTACCAAAACCTGGCCACATAAACTGAACACAGAACTCCAACTATGTGCAGAGAGGTATCCAATAAAAAGCACATGGCAGCTCAATCCCTCGAAGAAAAGGAGCATGAAACAGACTCCTAACTGTTCCTGAAGGTACAGTTAACACTACAGGAAAAACGCTTATCTGCTAAACTGAAAAGACATCTTTTTCAAAATCACAACTTACTTTGCATGTTTTTTAAGAAAAGCACCTCTTTCCAGTTGATCTGGCAGAGTGTTTTATTTACTATTAACAGAGGCAAACAAAAGGTCACATATTTTACTTTAAGGGAACACTGTCTGATAAAAATCATTTAAGAGAATATGGGCTCAAAAGTAGAATAATTTTAACACTAGGATAAGTGAAGGGACACTTACCAGGCCAAGGTGAATCAAGCCAGTGCTTGATATGTAGGATCTTGTTATCTTTAGATCTGGTATATGCTTCTTCACATATTCTATCATACTTTGCAATTTCTTCCTGTAGAACAAAACCTTCCTTTTAAAATGGATAAACATAACACCTTTGTATCTTACAGATGACACGATTCAGTATGCTAAAAACAGTTACTTAACTCCAGAAGAAAATTTAGTTACAATTATGGAAACAAACTATTTCCTTTTATCTAGAATTAAATTGCCTTTTAGAAACATGCATACCTACATTACTCTAAATAAATTATTTAGCGTATTGGACAAGTGTTACAGAGGAGAGTACCTCTGAAATAAAGTTGCTGAAGTTGCAAACAGTAATCTAGAATGAGACAGAACTGAAGTACCAAATATAATTTATATTCATGCTTCTAATCAGCATTATCCAGCTCTCATACTTCAGGATACAGAAGCCATTAAAGACCAGAAAAGAACTTCCTAGAAAACCAGTCTGTCTAGGAGAGTTTAGCTAAGAATCTACTGGGCACATCTATCAATGGCAACAGATACAAAGCCATATTATGTAGAGGCAGAATGCCTCTATGTTTCAATCCAAAACCCCACTCAAGCTACTGAGCTAGCTAGTATTTAAAGTAACTTAACAGTAATGTTGAGCTCATTCTGTACAGCAAAACATCCATGCAGGATCCAAAGCCCATGCCACTAACTGGCACACTCTTACAATGGTTCAAGATAGTTAGTTCTGCATGACCTGTTATCATTCCTGCATATGACAGAATGCACGTACACAAAATGGGTTTTTTTGTTGATCTACAACACTGTGTCACTACATAGTCAGCCACACTTCTCAGAAGGTCCTTTGTTAGATCTGCACTCTACACATTCACCTTCAAAAAGACTAGGGTAAAGACCTAAGCAGCTTAATACAGGCACCAGACTTCATCCTTCTGGAATATTTCAAATTATCTCTGAATTTAGTTGAATTATTGCAAGAAAATAAAAAGGTTAAATTGATTTTATTGGATTATTGCTAGATGCAAGCCTGACAAGGTTATCAATATGAAGCTACAGTTATACCTATGAGCATTCAAATACTGTCTTACTGACAAATCAAGATTCTAGAGATGAAGAACAGCTGACAAATGCCTCCAGCATTCACATCTGACCATCTTTTACAAATCTCAGAACCGAAGCAAATTTTCTTCAGTGCAAAATGTATTAATTACTTCACAGCAGTTTCAATCCCTTTGTTGCAACAATACTATCTATTTTACACAAAAATCGAGACCAAATTGAATCAAGTAGTGTCAAAGGGTGAAGACATCACAGGAATCAAAGGAAGGTTTTTAAGCAGACAGAATACAGTGACAGTTGTGTCTTCCTACTGACAGCTTCTTAAGTTCGCTTTAATTCTGTTGACGTGTACCTCAAACTCCTGCAATGTTACAGTCCCATCTGCAATCAGTTTGTCAGCATACTTCTTCAACACCGGAACCTGTTTATGAATCTGCTTGTACATTAGAGGCTGGGTGAACATTGGTTCATCCATTTCATTGTGTCCTCTCCTACGGTAACAAACCTACAGAGGGAAAGATTGTTTCTGTTGGTAAGAAAAAGTATAAAATAAAATCTTTCCAATTCACAGTTTTACAGAGATTTTAGCATTTATGATATAAAAACATTCATGGATTCTTGTGGGGCTGTCAGTTACTTGGCTTTTTTAAATGAAGAAACTAAAGGCCATTAAAATAAAAATAGGTTACTTGACTGGGTCTTCTAAGCCACAGAAAAATAAGAGTAGTAGTACATAATACACAGAATGAAAAGCTAAGAAAACCAAGACTTACCAAGTCAACCACTACATCTTTATTGAATGTGTTTCGCCATTCCGCAGCTACACTGCATACATACATCACCGCTTCAGGGTCATCAGCATTTACGTGAAAAATGGGAGCATTAACCACACGAGCAACATCAGTAGGATATGGAGATGAACGGGCCATACGGGGGTCTGTGGTGAAGCCAATCTAAAATTCCAGAAAGTTCAACTAAAATGTGGGCATCGCCCTCTACTTTGTTTTGAATGCTTAGGGTTTTAATTTAATAGTCATTTACACAGCAGTAGTATCCGCTTTTCATTTTAGCTAGCTAGCTTCTTGATGCTCCCTTAAAAACAAAACAAAACAAAAAAAACCTAATCCAATTAAGTGTTATAAATTGAATGAAATAAATGTAGGTGACAAAGTATTTTCCACTCAGAGTTGCTAGATACTATGATCATTTTCAGGAACATCCTAACCACTCAAATAAACAGAGGGGACCACGCACTCAGCTAACAATAAACAAGAATAAAAAGAAACACACTAACAACTATTCGGCAGACAAATTGATTGGAAAATGCTCTACTTGTTACCTGGTTGTTGACCACAACATGAATAGTGCCATTTGTGGTGTAGGATGGGAGGTCGCTAAGATGAAATGTCTCATAAACCACTCCTTGTCCTGCAAAGGCAGCATCCCCATGTAATAATATGGACATAACCTAAGAGGAAGGATTATACACACATATCCACAAATATATTAGAAAACTGCAATTGAAGCTTCTCAGCAGGATTTCTTATAAAACAGAACTGTATTTTTATAATAAACCATAGACTTGTCAGCATTCTGCTACCTTTGCTCAGTTCACAAATGACGGAAAGTTTTAAGCCTACTTCCTGAAGTTATCCTTGAGGTACCATGTCGAAAACCTTACCCAGTTCAACAGGTGATATGTCCCTTTTGTGAAGGTGGAAGAGAGGAAGACTCTGTGATACAAAACTACTGGTAAACTATTTTTATTAAAAATAATATGAAAAGCTACCAGTAAGAGTTACAATAATAAAAAAATATTTACCTTTTTTCCTGCCGTATCCCCTCGATAAAACTGTTCGGCCTTTGTCTTCCCTTGCACAACAGGATCAACCGCTTCCAAATGAGAAGGGTTAGCCATCAGGGACAGAGTGATTTTCTTGTTTGTTGCTCGGTTGATCCTCTCATGATACATTCCCAGATGATATTTTACATCCCCAGATCCCTAACATGCCAGATGTAATCACAATTCAGGAATGTCATTTATACCAGCTGCATCCAATTGACTATGCCTAAAATCTGTCCATCAGTCTGAAAAATGCATCTAGTTAATTGTACATCAGTGTGCACTATGGGTTTGACACTGTAATTTCAAATTGGAACACTGTTCCTATTTTATTATCTTAGTGTCCCTACCCCATATTAGATAAATATTTACAGAATATTGATACCCATTTCATTTATATGAAACAAAGAAAGATGCTTAGAGATTACGAACTCAGACAAATGACCTAGAACTCAGTTATCTACAGTCATTCCTAAGACACCTTCTGCATGTTGGAGGTACACAGTATAGTCTTTAATTTTGTTAAGAAATTACACTGAATCATATTCTTCAAACTAAAAAAGAATAGCTGATAATGCTATTTTTCTTAATAACCATGACCAAAATGACCAAAAACTACCTTGAAAGTTGACCTCTCTATATAGATCTATTGAAGAAGCATCTTACCTCATCAGCTGCTTCAAGTTTGGGATCAAACTGACAGAAGATCTGCTCCAGCTCTTTTCGTATTACATTAGCCAATACATTCAGCCTACCTCTAAGAAAATTCCAAACATAGTTATGTCTCAAAAATGGTACTAACAGAGTAAAACACCAGAAAACTTACAAAATCAGCAAGCCATCTCTGTCAGAAATTTGCAGGTAAAAAGTTAACTCCAAACTTTTGAACCTGAAACACTTCATTCTACCCTTCTTCTCCCATTGCAAAGTTCCTCCAATGCATTCCCACTGACATTTTATAACACCTAGTTACTGAAGTACGATCAATGTATTTGTAGCTATCTAGCAGTTTTAACATAACATTAATAATTAATTAATTAAGGCAGACTGTAAAAGTAAGTTTCATCCTATCTCGGCAAGTTTTCTCAGTTCTATACTCTATGCAAAAGGAAAGATACCACGGCTGCTGCCACATTTGCTTGCAGCTTCAAGGTACACTGAATAGAGTTTTGCTAGCATTTACCAGTGAAGCCTATAGCCTCTCCACTGACAGGTATTTGTTACAGTCCTGTGTTCCCATTACTCACTGACTGACTCTTGCTACCATAGCTTCTCTAATACCAACTTCATTAATAAAATTCTAGAATTCCAAACCTGTCTTAAGACAATAAACCTATCTGCTGGGGGTTTCCATTGATATTACCTATGAGGCATCCCCATTATAACATATTCAATTCCCATTTCACTGGATTTATCGATGATGGTCTTAAGTGCAGGAATCATTACTTCACATCCTTCCAAACCAAATCTCTTTTCGGAAGACCACTTGCGAGCAAGGAAGTCTTCAAATCTTTGCCAAAAAGAAACCCAGAAAACAAGAGACAGTGTTTGTATTAAGATGATGCAGAAAATACTTATTGTCAAACATCTTTTAGCAAATTAAATAACATTACACTGTTTTAAAACATCCGTGAATACATGTTTTTAGACCTCTGGAAGTAAGTCACATGTAGGGAGGGAGACAGAGCAGAGAATTAAGTCTTTCTCCTTTATCTGAGAAGTATTTACCAGGACTTTGAAACAATTTTGATGGGAAGATTCTCCACCTCAGACAAAATTCACTTCCCAAGTTAAACTCTGCTCCTTCCCACATACACAAAATGTACACTGACAGCTGGGAAGGCAGAGTATCAGCAAAGAAGCCTCTTCTATGGTTTAAAGCAGACATAACAGAGAAGCTGTATTTTCTGAAAGTAATTATTTAAAACTCGTAGAAATACAGTTGAAAGCAGGCCTATTTCATAGGTCCTATTCAATGGCAGGGCTCCTCACACTGTGTGATATAATGGTTGGTAACGTGCCAAGAACTAGGACAGTGGTATCTCTGCCTCAGCTGCAGCCAGAGAAAGATGTCAACCTTTGACAGATCTATGTTCTTTCATTCTTTAATGCATTTGAGCCAGAGGCAATGTGAGTGGTTAAAAAGTACCTTTTAACAAACACTGATGAAAGGATTATATGTTGTAAAGCCTGGAGGTACAAAATGCAAAGAAAATATATCTTCATTAAAATAACTGTATTGGTTACATCATCTGTGCAATGCCTCGACTCCTAACACTACCATAATCCATTAACACTCAGCTTACTCCTCATTTAGAACGCTGACATTTACTTCTTTAGATTGAAGTCCTAAAAGCAGTGAAATTAAGAGTTGCCAAAAGACTTTCCTTAGCTCACCCATCAGTACCCTTACAATTCAGACATCTAAGCAACAAGCCAGACCCTCAGCTGAGCTATTCTGACAGAATTCCTCAGGGAAATCTGCAGGGCTATGCCAGTTTATATAAACCGAAAGTGAGGTCCCATGTCAATAGCAAGTCCTACAGGGCAAATCAAAGTGGTGGTTCTACACGCTTTTTTCCTCTTCGCAACTGCAAGTTAAACCAGTATTGGACAGGCAGACAGTTCATTATGTGAGGCAAACTGCCACTAAGTGTGCAGAACTATAATATTTCACAGTCACATCTTGCAAGTCCCCCATATTCCACTGTGAGGAGTTCACAAGGGGTGGCAGCTTATCTGCTGTCACTGCAAATGTTCAGTACCCGAGGAAGAAGTCTTATGAAAGATGGTTACTCTCAGAAGGGATAATCTAAAATGCTTGACCATGAACAGGCTACACAATCAGGGTCTAACATGTTTACTAATGCATACACAAAGTAGCTGAAAGATACAGAAAGAGTATTTTACAGGAGGAAGAGTTAAAAATTACCCCTTTGTTCAACAACCTATCAGTGAACACAACAAAGGATGAGAAATCCTACTTTAAAATTCAGTTTCAAGTACGTGAAGTATGTAGTATTTGGAATGAATATTTTTGAAAACGGTATTCTTGAGCAAAATTATAGACTACATGCTTTACAAAGCCACAAATCTCAAACACACAGTTTTCCACAAAGCCAGACTTTTCCTCGATCGTCTTCAGACCAAAAAAAAGCATGCTAGAGATAGCTGAATAGAAATTTATGTAAAAATTTTTCTTCCATTTTCAGCAGACAATTTGGGAGAAGATGAACATTAGGCTCCTTTGCACTATTAGAAACCCCAGATCTTTCCACATCTTAGATAGGCAGGAATAAAGCACAAATTATTATCTCAAGATAAAGGGAGATGGTTCATATTAAGGGCTTGTTAAACAAACTTACTATAGTGCAATATTCATTTGACCATTAAGTAACTTTTTTTTATTTCTGTTTAAATGAAACTTTCAACCAGATGAACAATTGTGCTGTAACATTGGCAAACAAACCCTGGCAAAAATATCTTTGAAGACCTCCAATGAGAACTTCATTTTTTAGTCTTTGAACACAGAAGCTTAATCAAAAAGTGTGTCTTACAAGTCTCTAACTCTTGTGTTTATCAAAAGATATGCAAACTGTTTCAGGTTGTAAGAACTGTTATAAATCTTGTGCCTGAGAAGACAGTCTTGTTCTAGGGGTGAGAGGGTAATTCAGTCTCTGGCATCACAGTATTTCCATAAAGATAGCCACAATGGGAGCAACCAATAAGCTGTTTCCAAACATACTGTCATATGTTGCAGAGACCAGAACTCCTGCTGCCAGGTTGTGCAACAGTACAGCACATCTTGGCAAACCTCAAGAGGAAAAGGGCAAAAACAAGACTTGAAATCACATTATGCCTCTCAAATCCAGTCCCGTCTTGGCACAGCTTTCCAAAGAGACTCTTAGTATCCCAGTGAGTCAAACAACATTCATGTCAACACTTCATCCATCTAAAAACTCTCCTTGAGCTGACTGTTAGGATGACTTCCTTTGATCATGTGCTGCTAGAAAGATGCACAGTAAATAGAATCTAGCAGATCAGTATCCAATGTTGTTCTGACATCTATTTTCTGAAACAGGTTATGATTCTTTAACACAGATGCATATTACTAGTCTGTTGAAACATTGTTTTCCCAGTTTAACTCCACAAGCCAAGGAAAACATGCCACTAAAGATATGCCACTAAAGGCTGCACGAGTGTTATAGAACACAACTTGCCTTTTAAGAAAATAGAATACTTGAAGTCACTACACAGACCCTGACATACCTCACAGCACACACTTTCCTTTGGTCTTGCAGCCAGGTTACCTACACCTGCCTGTACTCCAAATTTCACTTAGACTCTTCATCTCCACCTCAGCAGTTTACAGACTGCACCAGCTTACACCCAGCAGTCACAGAGCAGTTTCCCAGAACCACCCCAGTGTTACCTCATTGAGCGCACCAGCCTTGCCAACAGAGTCCTTTTTTCCTCATTAGTAAACTTCATAACTCCTGGAGTCTCAAACTTCTGACGGATCCACTGGCACTGTTCCACATCATTGATGAACATAAACTCCAAGCCAATGTGTTGGCAGTAGGTATTCTAGGATGTGAAAACACCAACACAGAAGCTTTAGGACTTAATGGGCTATGAAGAAACAAATGTATTTTTAAATTGTATTTTCTCTATGTATTACTCTTCTGAAGGCTATCTTGCCTTCCTCTTCCACTATATCTTCCCCACAACAATCCTATAAGCAAACAAATTATTTTATTAAATCTATTTTTGTGCCAGAAAGCTTTTTCTGCAAAGCAACATTTCAAAGTTTTGAATCTGGAAGATTCTCATTAGGTAATACATTCAAAGTAGGCCAATAAACCTGCCTTAAACTGACTGTCATATTTCACCTAACTCGCTATTGTTCTTACAGGCATAAGAGAGTCTTTTCTTCAGCTGCACCAGCAAAGATTTCAAGTCATTTATCAAAATTTATCCTGCCTTTTTCAAATGTCACCTGAAATCAAGCAATAAAGACAATGAGAAGACAGCTATGAAGCCTCATGCAAATTATCTGAGAACTGTCAAGTCTCAGAAGGCTGGAAGTCTGAAAAAGAATCCAGGCAGCGAAAAGCAGAAAATGGACAGGGTAAAATGCAAAGACACTTCAGAAATTTTATCTCCTTGTTGCATTTTTATTTTCCTTTTCTTACCTTAAAAAGAATATTTTACCAGAAAAAATATGTCCAAAATACAAGTCAACAGAAGTAAGACCTACTGTGAGTTTAATTTGAAACAAAACCACCCTGAACACATCATATGTGCTCTCTCCTGCCTCTAAAAAGGAATTTAATGTGAGTTTAAATTAAAAAAAATTTAAAAAAATCCAAATCCCTGGAGAGAAGAGGGAAATCAGAGGATTATTTCTCTTGACCATAAATCAGTTCCCTGAGCCTTTTAGATTTTGCTATTAATTTTGTCCATTTATTTTCACATTACCATTTTAAGGATTATCTCTTGAAAATTGCTGCACAAGTACGCTAGAAGTGCAAAAAGCAAAAAGCAAATATAGAGCTCAAATGCATAACAGAGATGTTGTAGCTTAACAACTTCAGCTAAGATGATGTAATAGTCAAACATGCAAGTCAACACGTTCTCTCACACTTGCAACAGGCCAAAGCCATGAACTCTTACATGCTCAGGAATTATTTTATTTTCACATTCTTGTAACTCTGTACTGTATTTCATCCTTTCAAATACTTCCTCACCCCTAGCCCTTTTTACTCCAATGGATTTCATTACCATGCAAGAGAAAGCTCTACAACTTCAGTACTCCACAATCCTGGAAAAAGTACAATCAGGAATATCCAATACTTACTAACTCAGTTATTTACAAATTCATTACCCTTCTTTATTTGCTGTTTTGCTGTTTGGAGTTCCCCTCTAATGGTATTTATGCCTTATATGACTTTTTTTAGCGTAATTTCAATTCTTTACATGCTCTATTAATAACTGACAAATGATAAGGTTTTCTTTGTGACTGACAATTGGAAAAAGTTCACTTCTGTTTGGATGAAAACAGTCACAAATCAAAAAACATCCCACCAACCTCCAGCCGTTTGATGATCTCTCGTAAAGAAAGACTGTTCTCATTTCCTCCTATGAAGGTGGTTGTAGGCAGTTGGAAGACTTTGTCCAAATCTGATTCATGCAAACCATAAAACCCTGCAACAGGTACATTATCAATTTGCAAAGCAGGGCAAGAGACAGAAAGAAAATCAGCATTGTTTTTCAAAGCATCACAAATTTAGTTCAATAAAGCAATACTAAGAAAGAAAGAACGTATCAGATTAAAAATTTAAGGTGTAAATATTTTGGAGGCATCCATTAGTACAATGCACTTCAGTCTGGATTTTAAAAAGAAATGTTTTAATTAAATATTGTTTGATTAGAAGTACCAAACCATTCTTTCTTAAATCTGCAGATGGAACAATTGAAATTAAAACCACACAAACCTTTTTGTATTTTAGTATATTAACATATAGGTCATCAATTCTCCATATTCTATCTTGAAGTTCACTGTTTGGTAAAAATAACTAATTGGAATGATAGAGATTTCTTCCTTGCTCTATCATGAGCAACAAACACAAAAAGAAACACTTCACAGACAGAACCAGTTGGTTGGAAGCATACTGGATTAATTTATATAACATCAATGGAAGGAAGGACACAGGGATGACAGGGGCTTTAGTGCCATTTGAAACCAAGCAGCGCTAACATCCTATTTTTTTTTTCCCTTTGCTGACTTTCTCTCAGACTTCACAGGCTCTTCATGTTCTGTCATGCAAAAACCAGAACACGTACAGGAGTGATCTGGGCATACACAGAACATCTGTGCTTTGTACTGCAGCACCGCATATTTACTGAAGCATTACCTCATGTTTAAAGAGATAAAACCTTATTGAAATCCAAGAGTTCCTGAAAGCAATTCTGTAACTTGAATTGTGCAGTAAGCACACCTTAACCAGCTGCATTTTTAGAAGCAACTCCCAGAAGAAACTTCCCACTAGAAGGTTTCTCAAAAAAGAAAACAAGAAGACAGGACAAAGAAAATGGACAGAAAAATCAAACACTAAAATACCTTCTGTACTATCAGAGACCTTTCATAAGTTTCCTGCCTGGAACACTCAAGGACAGGCAACATTTGAGATCCTCCCCTTTTTTGCTGTGCCAAGACTAGGTCAGAAATTTTGTTTCCCCTCGCAAACTGAAATATCACCTCAGTTACACTCTCAAAAGCATCCCCCATCTCATCCATAGGCCTAGCACATTTTTCCTGTGTTCATAAGGGCTTCAGTATGATGTCTTCTGATCAGTCATACCACTCTGTACTAAACTATCTATAGAGTTTAAAGAAATTTGCACTGACATGCTAGAAATCACCCATGCTCCAAACCAACTATATTAACTTAGTAAATGTGTAATGTATTTTCTAGTAGGTACTTTCCTTCAATTAAAGCTGATAAACTTCAAAAAGCACCCCTGATTTGTGTAAGCACCTCTCTATTTACAGTCTTAAGCCTTTATACAATCAAAGGTCAGAACTGCTTGCTTTTACTACCACTAGAAATAGCAAACACAGCAGCAAAGAGGCAGCAGATGTACTTACAGTAAAATTAAACAGAATGTGTTTCATCCATTACTTGCACTATGGTTTACGCCTGGTCTAAAAAGCTTCCCTACATATGCCCTGGGTTAAGTAGAGAGAGTTAATTTTTTTTTCTTTTCTTCATAAATAGCTAGCAAGAAGCTATGTTTTGGATTTGTACTCAGGAGAAGCTGGTAAGACCGACGTTTTGTTCTGCTGCCAAGGTTGGCAGACAAGCAAAGAGACACAGTTCAGCTGCTAGCCTGGGATTTGCTCTCAGGGTAAGATTGAGAACCAGACTAACCAATTATTTATTCCATCCCATGCACGTCATACCCAGTATATAGGTGAGGACCCTTCTGGGAGACTGCTCTCTTTTGCTTCCCTTGGGCTCCGGATCATCTCTCTTCGGGCGCCGGCATTCGCTCTCCCGAGACCTTTCCCCCCCACACAAACTGCAGTTAGCTCTCGGCTCTCGGACACTCGAATCGTTATCTCCGTTCCGTGAGTTTCAGGATCCTCCCTCTCCAGGGGGATCATTAGCTGCGGCCAGGTGGTCATTTCCCCCCCACTTTGGTCAGCTCTCGGTTCTGGGACGCTCAGGCTGTTATCTCCGTTCCGTGAGTGCCTCCGGGAGCGGTGCACCCCCCCCTCCCCCACTCCCACCCCCCCATTTGGGGGAATCATGAGTGCAGTTTCTGGGGATCAGTAGCCGGCAACAGGCCGAGCCTTTGGTCATCAGGTGGGGGGGGCAGTATCATAGTGTATCACCCATTCCCTTCCTCCTCTGGGGTCGTTGGCTGGGAGCAGCCTGGGTCTTTGGTCATCGGGCGGGGTGGCAGTATCACTGTGTATCACATTGTATATTTGTATATAGTATTATTTTCAATATTATTGTAGTTTAATTTTGTAGTATAGTTATTAATTTGTCCTTGTCTCAACCCATGAGTCTTTTTTTTTTCCTTTACCCCAAAAACTGGGATACACATTTAGCAAAAGCCACTTGGCTAGTCAACACTAGAGGATCTGCCAATCGGGCTGGTTCTGCCTAGTCAGAACCTTTTCAATTTACCTCTTTAATTCTCTCCCCTATCATCCAGTGGGGGGCAGGGACTGTGTGAGCGGGTGTGTGTGGTTTGGCCCCCAGCCAAGGCCTAACCCACCACAACATATCAGAGAAAAATTGATTCAATGTCTTTATCAAGCAGAAAACCACATTTTAAACATACCTGGTAGACTGCAGATTAGAGAAAAATCAATCAGATTGGTTTTTTTATTCAAGCAGAGAGGAACAAAGAAATTGATCAGTGCAATTTCTCAAAGACATGCCCTCTTAGAAACCAGGACAACCTTTGCAAAAGCAAGCCCTAGTGTATTACTCTCTTTCAGCAGTAAATTAAAATTATCACCATTGGCTTGTATACACACATCAAGAATACCACATTTTCTGTGTTTTCTTCTGATAACTTCAAACAGACTTGAAGCAAGTTATACAGAAGGAATAAATATCAGAGGCTAAAACCCAATTTGGTATGAAATTTACCCTGAGTTCCTCTATATAGCATTTTGTTTATTGCTTGTTTTTCCTGTTGACTAGCCTTCAAATGTCCCCAGTCAAAACAAGTATCATAATGGTATAAAATATGGTATAAAAATAATTAGATAACCAGAATCTTGGCCTAATGTATTGATTAGTATTAATTTCTGGTGTGGTTCAAAACCGTAAGATTTGGGGGGTTTATAAAGTGTTTATAATTATCACTCATCAGAAGCTGAATTCACAGGAACCTCTCAGAGCAGAAATTCCATTGTCCTGAGATTTCAGCATTCTTACATATGCCCAGAGAAACTATTTCATGACACCAGCAAGCAGAAAAGGTAGAAGCTTCCCTGAAACATCTTACTAAATCACCCCAGCCCAATGAGACAAAAGAGACAAATGACCATTGCAAAAAACAAGGCATACTGTGTACACACCAAGTTTATCAATTGTAGTGATTAAGTCAGATGGAACAAATGAATCCAAGTCTGCATCAAGAATTCCAAGGGGATCCAGCTGAGCCACATGATGGCCACGAATCTGAAAAAGAAGGAAAGTGAGAGAAAAATGAAATCACACTAACAGAAGTCAGTCAAAAGGAAAAAGCCACTGATATCTCCACATAGTATGTATATCAGCCATGAAGTCAAATAAGCAAAATCCACTGATGTCACAAGAGGGTCATATTTCCGAAATTTTACCATAAGAACAGGAAATAAGCATTGTATTTCTGTATATGTAGACTACCTCCATTAAAAAATGGCTGAATATACATTAAAACAACTTGCATTTAGTCTAACATGCAATTTAAACTGGAATTACACTGAAGTCTAAGTAAAGAAAACTACTAAATATCGCACTCTAAATCTGGGTAAAATTAAGAAACCATGACTAGTCTATGGATTCTATGATTTGTTAATTCAGTCCGTTTTGTATTTTTGCCTGAATTTTCCTTTCTGCACCTGCGGAACAACAAAATATAGCATTGCTGACCTAAAACTTATTGGTGTTGAAGAAGCTGATATTAGAAGTGAAGGGTTCACTCTTCAAAAGCTCTGCTTCACATCACATTGCATCAGATAGCATTTATTTTCATTCACAAAATTTTGGGAACTTCATCTATGACAAAACTAACATACAAGACACCAAAGAACACAAATTCGACCGGGAAACCAGCCAGCTTTCAGTTATCAATATGACTGATGTTAATGTATGCCACAAGTTGCTATAAACTAGCAACTTACATTATATTATTATATTAACATATAATATTCCTACAGAAGAAATAACTGATTCTATAGAGCCACAAATAAAAAATAATTTTTTTTAATGTCTCTTATGTGTGATTCTCATATACACATATGAGAATATGTGTATATATGTGTATATATATATACATATATATATAGCTTTTAGGTCATTAAAAGCTTTTTATAGATGAATATATGAATATTTTGTCCTTAATATTTTTCTTTCTAAGGACAAATTCAGATCACTTAGGTAGAATTTAATTCACACTACTAGTATCCTAATTGTCTCTGAAAAAAATATTAATAAACTGCAATATTAATAATGATTTGCATCATATTGTAATAGAGTGTGAATTAAGTGTGGTTGATCAAGAATTGACTTATAAAAACACTATCCAAATAGTCTATATTTGCAGGAGAGTTCGTAACAAAATACTTTCCGCTTGTAAGCAAACAAAAATGCAGAATCTTTTTTAGAACCACCAGCCCTGTCAATTCAGCCTGGCCTCTGAGATTCTTTGTATCTCATGAATCACCAGTAATTAAACTCTGACAGGACAAATGATGCCCACGGCAACATCTACACCACCTCATTGTTTACAGCAGCACAAAGTCTATCTGACTGCAACTAAGCAAACAATTACATCTCAAGCTTCATCAACAGGAAAGAATTCACCTCCCTAAGCTATATCTGCTCTGCAGTATTAGTAGAAAAAGGAAGAGGATTAGCAAGAATGCCAAAACCCAGAAGGGCAAATCAGTGAAGTGCTGTGCCATACTACATTCCAGGAGCAGTTTGGTCTTTAACTGAAAGACAGTATTTTCCCTCAATGTCAAGTTTTTTTTCCTTACTTCCACTTCTTTTACTGAATACAGAAAATAGTAACAACTGCAAAAATCGGAGATAAAACTTGTGAAAATATATTTATAGAAAATTATCATCAATTGCCATAAACTACACTAAATGCAAGTGCAGAGTTCATTAAACTAGACTTTAAAAATCATATTTTCTAGACATATATTAAAAAAATCTATATTATAAAAGAAGACTCAAGACTCTGGACTTATTTTTGTTAAGCACACACATTTCACATAAAATCCTTTTTTGGTGTGTCCACTGCTCTGCATTAGAAAAAACAATAGATTAACTGCCTTTTCAGAAGACCAGCTCAACAGACCACAAAGCAGTTTACCACAAAAACCATAAAACACTGACAAGTTTGAGAAATTAAAATCCTGTATCCTTCTCAATTTCATTTCATTATCAGGCAAAGGGAGGTCACAAATTGATCACATCCCTTCAACACTGAACTTAGAGGGTATTAAATACCTTTTAAAAACAGACAGTAGCCTTAGGTAATCCTCTTTTCTGTCACAGACACGTGGGTGTCTGCCATTTATACAGACATTTCTGTTCCATCACTTGAGTCGGACAGCATACTCTTCTCTTTCAAGCACAGGGAACAAAATGGCAATCCCTGAACTATTTATTTTCAAGTAAATGGTGTCAAACCAGCCTAACATTCTTCAATTTTCTCTAACTCTTCAACAAATTATTACAGCAAGCAAAGGTGCATGGGCTGAAGTGGTTGTTTTCTACACATACATATTTCTAAGCAAATTTTGTACATTCTTTACAGTCACAAACATTTCTACTCTTTTACACCACCTTTCCAACAGCTGGATTAACATGGTTCATATCTGAATCAATGGTGACAATGTCGTGTACAGAAAAAAAAAGGTTTTAAAAAACTTCCTCTTCTATTCCTCTGATGATCGCAAGCAGGAGTTAAAGTTCTTAGTGCAGGGCAGAACGGATGTGCTCACGTCAAACTGTAGCAAACTTCCTGGTAGGCCACATACTTATTTTAAAAAAAAAGGAAAGAAATTAAAAATCAAACGAATATTTTGCTCAACACAGAACAAAAGCCTTTTATTGAAATTAAGATATTAAACACAAGTTTAAATGAAAATGTTTAAACCTGTTTTACATTTAGAAAATATCTAACCAAAGCTACTGTGCTACTTCCAAAATCCCTTTTCTTTTAGAGAAAAAAAAAGAAATTAGACTTAACTTCTTAATAAAACAGTAAAAAATAAAATCTAGTGTGAAACAAAGTCAACTCTGACGAATAGCTCTCTAAAAGAAATTCATCACAGCTGACCCAAACTCAGTACCATCAGCCTCCCAAAATTCAACTTCTGCTTAATTCATTATTTATCCTCTCTCTTTTTACCTATAATCCTGCTCAAATTCATGAATCTCAAAATTCACACCAGATGTATGAGAAAGCAAGCACATTTCCTCCTTACTTAAAAAAAACATAGTAACATTTAGAACCGTAATACAAACTTTCCCAAAGGTCAAGACAGACATGGATCACGGTAAAGTTTGCTGTTGAAGAAAGGTAAAAGTTCTCATTTCACACACACATCACAAGATTCATCAGTATCCATATATCCAGGACAACCCCCTTCATATGAAGCAAAACTATTTCAGATAACTTAGTTTTCCAATTGGGTCAAGTAACTTACTGAATCAGAGAGACATACACACACAAAAAAAATCTTAATACAGTCAAGTGAGCCAAAGGAATATTAAAGGCTAAGCTTTGGTATGTTTGGTTCCTGCTCCTGGTAAATGGGCAAAACCCAGCAGATTCATATTCCCTTTCAGAAACTACTATCTCCATAAAGATCTTCCAGGTTAAGTCAGATAACCAGCATCAGGGCTGTGGGTAATTTGAATCCTGAGTTTGCTAAGCCAGAGGAGCGTCCCAGTCTGAATATAGGATCTCAGTGTTCAGGCACTGTGCAAGGAAAAAGACTGTCTAATTCAAGACGTTTTGGATCAGAAAACATCTTGAATTGCAGAAGCATTAGCAGTAGGTAGAAGCACTAGCAGCAGGTCGAAGGAGGTGATTCTCCCCCTCTACTCTGCTCTTGTGAGACCCCACCTGGAGTACTGTGTTCAGATGTAGGGCCCCCAACATAAAAAAGACCTGCACGTGCTGGAGAGAGTCCAGAGGAGAGCCACGAAATTAATCAGAGGGCTGGAGCACCTCCCTTATGAGGACAGGCTGAAAGAGTTGGGGTTGTTCAGCCTGGAGAATGCTCCAAGGAGACTTAATAGCAGCCTTCCAGTACCTGAAGGGAGCCTACAGGAGAGATGGGGAGGCACTCTTTATCAGGGCGTGCAGTGGGAGAACAAGGGGTAACGGGTATAAGCTAAAAGAGGGTAAATTTAGACTAGACATTAGGAAGAATTTTTTCACTGTGAGGGTGGTGAGACACTGGAACAGGTTGCCCAGGGAAGCTGTGGATGCCCCATCCTGGAGGTGTTCAAGACCAGGCTGGATGAGGCTTTGAGCAACCTGCTCTAGTGGAGGGTGTCCCTGCCCATGGCAGAGGGGTTGGAACTTGATGATCTTGAAGGTCCTTTCCAACCCAAACCATTCTATGATTCTATGAGAAGCAAGACAATAGACAAGAGTTAAGACCAGAAGACAAACAAGAACATAAAAAGGAAGAAAAAGGTTGTTTGCAAAGAAGAAGCCCTCCCACACCTACCCCAAAGTATACTTACTTGGTATGCTCTTATCAAAGATTGCACAGCAAGGTGATCTTCAACAACCTTTTCAGCTTTACCCGGTGTCTGGGCCAGGCCATGACTCTGAAGAAATGATGCCTTTCTTTCCAACTGATCTGGTAGATGGGGATCATATGCTTGGCCAGCATTAGCATTTCGGAAAAACAAATCCCAGGACTGGACATGCGTACAGAGAAGGAACGAAGAAGGAAAATGTATTAACTCAAAAGTCTCAATCAAAAGCAGCTTCTTCAAGCTGTAAACGGTTCCTCATTACATTACAGTATTAAGTACCACTAATAGGCACCAAAAGGAGAGCACTGCTACGAGCCCTTTTCACCTCGTTTCTTACACTGAGCCTGTTGAGTGGAAAAGTCTCCAGTACACATGAGTGCAAAGCATCTTCATACATTATTCATTCACATAGCTCTTTTTAACTGTGATGTTTGTTCAGGCAACCAGTAAGGGGTATGATATTATGCTGCTGGTAAAGAGGTATCAAGCCTATAAAACTGAAAACCTTAATAAATTAAATGAATCCATTCCTTTAATGATACTTAAAGAATTTATAACACTTCAAGACACTCACCAAATATGCTAAATCAGAATCAGTCTTTAAGGGCATTTCTTGAAGAAACTGTTTAAAAGCAATTACAGCTTTTCTGTGCAAGGCTTTTGGTCTAAGATCCTTTCCTCCCTAGCTTAGGTTACCTTACTATGAAAGAAATAATGGACCTGGCTTCAGGTGCAAGTCATAACTTTAGAAGAGTACATATTTCAGAAACTGAATCACAAGAAACAAAAGATCCTTTTATTTCCATCTGCACTTTTACACAAGCCACTTACTCCACATTTGTCCAAATCTGGTTTTCCTGAACTATTGCCATTCTGATGAGGTGGTCACTGTCCCTGGTTAGAATGGTATCAGATATATGGATGCTACCAGACAGCAGCAGAATGGAATGAAACATCCGAGATGCTTATACTCAACAACAACAAAAAAAAAATCTGCACGAGGAGGAAAATAATCAATACTTGTGCTTAGGTTACAGTTTCTGTAAAAGGTAATGAAAGGTCATAAAACACTTTCCTCAGTTTGGTTAACTTAGGAAATCAAGGAAGCTATTTCAAAACTTCAAAATCTTTGTGACTGGAATAGAAGAACTGTAGAAGTTAAATTTCATTTTGCACAGTGCATGTTATTTACGCTGGCTGTGGGCTTTGAACTACTGCATTTCAAGGAACCAGTGCCAGAAGAGACGAAAAGTAGACCAAAGATTTGATTTTAAAAGAAAATTACTTAATATATTCATTACCGAATATGCAAAAGAATCAAAATAATGTAATGCCAACACTGCACAATGGAAAAATTAAATATTTTTCATTAATAAAACATCTTAATACTGAAATCTATACAAGCTTTAATGCTTTCAGAAACACTATGATAAAGGGCAACATACAAGAGCTAAACATCAAGTTCAAGTTACAGAAGTGGAGGGACTCCTTGAACGTGTGGGCAGGAACCTCATCACCAGCATGAAGCCGCTGCCCAACAAACGCTGCTTTAATGTATCTCTCTCACTTGTTATTAATACAAAGATGCACTGACATAAATACAATAAACTTAATTTATCATCCTGCTCTCACACAGATTTGATCTAAACATAGGCCAACTTTCATATGCCGTGATAAAGTAAGGCAGACAGATCATGCTTGGTGGTCAGTTCCAGAAACACTGATGAAGACTTCATTCCTCCTCCCTTCTCTCACTTATGCCATTTCCTATATTCTTCTTACCTTGACACCTTGCTAGCCACACTGTGATTAGAAGTCTGAATTTACACAACATCCTACAAATGGTCTACAAGAGTCTACCAGTGTAACTGCATTTCCCCAGGTATTCTCTCTACACACCTTCTTACTCGGTATTAAGAAGAGTATCATTATTCTATGCCTGTACAGCACCTAGTCTGAGAGTTTGCAGATCCCAGACAGTGAAAAACAGATACAATCCCTTTGTGTTACAACTAAGGCTACTTAAAAAGGAGGAATTATTTTGGCAATACACAGTTATCAACTTTCATTAAATTAGGAAATCCCAAACACATATTTGGATCCTTGACAAATCTGACATTTGGTATTCATACAAAGTTTTAATAACGACCATGCTTTGCTTATGTTAAGGCTCCTTCCTCACTTTTTCCAACACCATGATACACACACGATGTTGATAATAGTATAACTATTCCTTTGTTGAGTCAAAAGCTTTTCTTTTAGATGTAAAAGTTATCATAGCCCAGTCTCACAAACAACTGTATTTGTATTTAGATAAGTGCTCTGCTGAGGCAGTTACTAATAAAATCCAAATATCCTTGCCCAACAAGCTACCTGGTTAAGGAGAACAAGCATAGGATCCTTTCTTCATGCAAACTTGCAAATATAAAGAAAATACCTTCAAAATATTTACCAAAGATGTGGCCAACTGGGACAGAAGGAACCCACACTATTTTTTCCCTATAGCATTTTTGAACTTATTGATTTGTTGGACATGCTTGACATTTAATCAGAGGGGAGGGATAATACATCATTTGGCTACAGAAAATTAGTTTTTTCTAGATCCACATCCATCAAAGCCTTTAGAAATCTGTATAGTGTCTTTCAAGATTGATACCAGATTATAGCCTTCAAGTCTTGTGTATCAATGTCAGTCTTTGGCAACAGCACTTGCCATGTGACTGAATGGATAGAAGACCAGCTTGGTCTCATAGCAAGCCTGCAGGTTCTCAACTAAACTAGTAAAGTTCTTTAATAAAATGGTAGAGGAGAACTATAACAGAAAAACACATCTGTAAAAAATAAATTACTATAGTGATACATGATACATTCCTATCCTTTTTTCCTGTCAGCAAATCTGTATCATAGTCACCATTATTTTCTCAGGTAATATAATACAACTCAAGTGATTCAGTGGCAGTATTCTACTCTCACATAATAAACAGTGTTACACTTAGAATAACAAGTAACATATTAGTTATCTTGATGGTTTGTTTTTTTTCTAATGACATCACAATATTTATCAACCGCAGTGAGGACAGTAAAGCCTTAGAAGACATACACTGAGCATCACTAGATCATTTAAAAAAATAAAAAAATGAAGTCAAAACAAAACAGAAAACCCACACTTTTTCCAAGTATATAAAACAAGGAAGTGATCACACACAGTAGAGTGGCTGCATGCACGATAACATGGCAGGCATTATGTACTCAATATCCAACCATGCAGTTTTGTAATTAATCTTGTGATAGTAATAACTGAGCCGTGTCAAGCTTCTCCTTTGTGATCTATGGCCCTGACACCACCCTTCAAGGAGAAATAATGATGCTTTTTTCAGAGCCCACGTCATTTTATTCTGACTGTTGTTTTGGGTGCTCTACGGATAGGAAATTCAAAAGACAAGGAAAACCAGGAAATCATCAGGAATGGATTTGCACAAAGAATAAAAGCTCCTATGGCTATAAATGTGTATTGGTTGATATACAACTATGGTATACATAGGAAGGAGAGTCTTAGAAAAATGCTAGTTACACTGAATACACTCATTGGAACATGACAGCCATATTTCAAACAGTTCTAAATAAGCATACATGGGAAGACATGTCCAGACAAATCTTCCAAGAGGAAAGTAATTTGAGAAACCTTGATTAATTAGAGTTTCTTAGTGAAGGTGAATACAGTATGACTTTTCAAGCCCAGGAAAAAGAAAGCTTTTTCACCTCATCAACTAAAATGAGGCATGTCCCTTCTGATAAGGAGATATCCAAGAAGAAGAAACATGAGGAAAAATAGGAAATAAAGAAGAAATAGAATGTAATGTCTAAACGCCTAGCACAAAATGGGTCTCTAAACTGTGCTGGACATACCGGATAAAACAATGAAATATGTTCTGCAGAGAGAGTCAGATTATTAACAATACCATAACCAACACCACATAAGTCATTAGTGTCTCTTGATCAACACATCCACCACTTTCTGTAGCAGAATGACAAATTCACAACATTCCTACAGTCATACAACATGACATTAATTTTTCTGTATTTTTAGGGAAATAGAGTGTGTTCAGCCCTCAACATTTTTAACCTGCTTTATGAAATCCCAAATTGAACAATTTCTGTCAACAAAAGTCTTCGGTAGGTGTTTACAGCTTTTAGCTGATGAAATAAGATGGTTTTCAAGTAACCAAAAATCAATGTTGTTGATGAAACAAAGCAAAATTATTTAACATCAGTCTCCTACCCCTCTTTTTTCTAGGCTGTGAAAACCTTAATTATTTAGGCAAGAATAGCTGTAAAGTAATCCACAATGTCCATCAGTCATATTCTTCTAAGCCTCATAAACCAGACACACAGTGAATTTACCTCAGTTAATTACTGTTGTAAATGTACTACTTTCAGTTAACCCTGAAATGCCCCTAGGCCACACCCGACTCCACCAGCACATTTACACTCCTCTGTCAATTCACTTCTGCTAACTTATCAGTCACTGTTCAACATGCAAACTACATCACTTCATCAGGATCCAACACCCAACTGCGCTTGAACGGCCAGACGAATTGGATAGTCTTTCAGCAGGATTTTCAGCATTTCCACCTACTCTCAAGTATCAGCAAAATAACGAGAAGGTCTAAATTTAGCCGAAGCCTTTACTCTTTGCTCGGGCGGTTGGTTGGGAAAGCTTCCTGCCCGGCAGACAAGGTGGCTGGCCTGCAGGCGCGGCCAGGCCATTCAGCACTG
>WKFP01015562.1:880266-899843 GCA_011057875.1 Pterocles orientalis | reverse complement strand
CCCCCCCCCCCCCCCCCCGCCCGACCGCTGATGGTGGACTGAACTGCAGAACACTCGTGTTCATTCACCGAGATTTGTGTACCACCAGAAGTTTACAAGACTTCACAGCTGCAAAATGGAGAAAGTCTGAACAAGAAATGTAACTTTTCTTAAAGGAAAGAAGGCTATCACGAGACAACATAACTTAAATAAGCAAGTAAAAGCAAGATGTCACTGCATGTGCTCCTGCATGATCTCATTCCTCCAGTGCCCTCAAAATAAAAGGTTAATATTGATCTAGAGCACTAACACATCATGAGGGCTTCTCAGAAATTAATTCAATGCATCAACACAACGTGCTACCCTCCTTTACACTGGTTGGAAATTTAGCTGGCAGTTACACAGCAAAGAATCAAAGACAGATGGGACGAGAGGACCCACCCGTTGAACGGATCTCTTCAGTTCCAAGTTAAGGTGTTACACAAAAGACCTAAGGGATCTATCTGCTATGTGAATAACATTCAGTCTTCAGAGTTGCCACTGCATACGTTACATTCCAACAAGACCAAATTCATACACAACATCAAAAAAAAAAAAAAGCTAGAAAAATGGGGGGTTTTGGTATCTTTTTTCCTCAATATTCGTCACTTCCTCACACTCTAGATAATCAGAGCAACAGCTTCTAAGTGACATTTTGATACATGTGCCTCACAAATAAGGGAAAACACAACCAATTTGGTAAACATTTTTTGGCACAATTCACATTACTTCGCTAGAAAATGACTTGTCTGTAGTAGAATTTATCACACTTCTCATCAGCTTCTTAACTTACTATACACATATCCCCATAAGAGAGCCTTCCTTGTCAGCAGAAAGCTTGTTAAAAAAATAAGTCTATGTATTTTGCCCACAAGAAGGGATTTAAAGTCAAAAAAAGCAAACAAATGTATGTTGCCTGGAGAGAGGGAGAGAGACAGAACAAAACAATTTTCAATATAAGAAGGCTCTTCCGATAGTTGCAGATTCAGTTTTAAGGTTACAACTTCCACAGCTACCTAAAGGGAACTGAACATTCATCTTCCTCAGACAGTTTAGAAGTACCAACATCAACACCTACTACTTAAAGGTAACATATCATCTGGTACAAAGTTATTACAATAAACCAAAAAATTAAAAGTACTTTATTTTCTCGGATCTTCTTCCAGATGTAACCAACTACCAACTAACAGACTGCCTGAACAGCATTTCTGTGCAGGAATGCTGAAAGTTTCTAAGCAGCGTAGTTTTTTGGTCTGGACTTCTCATTCTTTCCACTCAGCTCACCCTGCCTGTGGCTCCTCTGTACTTTTTCTGATGCAGCATCACATCTTACAACAATCAATATGTGGGAAATTAGTTTCACATTTTTCATTTCAAACAAGACCTTTTTCTGGAGTTTTTATAAAACAAGTTAAAAAAGAAAAAATCAATTTCACTCTTAACCTATTATTATCATTCACAGTCAAGTCTTACCTTATGTACACTTTTAGGGTTTTCAAGCCATGCATAATACATTTCCTCCACATAATTTGAATTACTCCCACTCAGGAATGGTTCTGAGGTTCCTGATGAAGCATACCGTTGGCCATGTGAAAATACCCTTCTGGCTATATCTTGCTTTTCCAGGAGTTTAGTGCCATGCCTCTTCAGCGTAGCCACAAACAACTTCAGATGACTCATGTTTGTTTATTAGACTGAAGATCCAAGTCTATTAACAAAGACAAAAACAAACTTGATCAGAAAAAGAGCCAAAAACTGAGGTTTACTGCAAGAGGGCTCTTCAACAAAGCTCAAGCCTAAGTGTGAAGTTCTCTTCAGGAGAGAGGCCACTCCATGACTGATTGAACAGCTGCACCTACAGAAATGGAAGTGTTGCTGATGGCAATCCCCACATCAACTAGTTCACCTCACAGCTTCTGTAACTGACAACATCATCCTGGCTCCTGAAGCAATCATGACACCACTTGTACCACTGCCCCCTGAGCCCCAGTTCCCTGGGAACAAATGAGTCTGCTAATCATTGACTTCTCTGGAGCTCTTGGCAACCATAATTGCTGCTTCTTGGTAGTAAAAAGCTGTGGCCTTTTACCCAAACTGGGGAAGGTCCAATGAACAGCCCCAACCACAAACACAGTGATTGAAAAAAGCCTGCTACCTCAAATTTATGCCATGAATAATGGGGCTGACAAAATAATAAAAAGTGTTAGTTAAGTGTTCAGATTGACATTAGCCTTCAACCAAAGAATGTTACACCAAGAAAAGGCTCAGTTTAATTTGCTTTCCTAACTAGCAACATTTATCTTGTCCTTCCACTGATCTCTTATGAGCTTTTTAATGAGGAGAGCAGATTGCATGTATTTTCAAACACAGTGAGAAAAACAGTAAGGGTTGAATCTTGGGAATGCTGAACACCATCAGCTCCAGTCCTAGCAAAGGGAATCAAAGCTCACCTTCAGAATAAAAAGAATAAATACAGCTTACAATCAGACCAAAAATAGTATAATCATAATACTGAAGTCACTAAAATTGCAAAGGAATAGCAACAATGTGAAAATAAATTATTAGTTTTGTTTTCACGTTGGGAGTATTTAGAAAGCTACAAGAATATTAAGGGTAGGATACTAATTAAGATGCAGAAAAATTCAGATTTAAGTCTGAGGTGTCTCAAATTTGTTTTGTTGTCCATCTAAAGAAATAACTTATTTGCTCAGAAGGTAAAAGTCAAGTGTTTTGTTGTTTAGTGTGACTAGTTGAACAATTGCTAAAACCAAGCAAAAGTGCTGAGCTGCCAAATGAACTTTGAAGTGTTTCAAAAACAACACTGTCACTTTGAGTCACAGATAAAATTTTATGCTACCTGTTACATGTAAAGACTATTTTATCTATAATTCAAGAAGTAACAGATACCTTGAAAATTCTGTATAAACATTCTCAGTATGTAAATTCCATTAAATTATTTTCTCACTGGTTTTTCTCTTCCCCCTCTCCCTCCAACAAAGGAAACATATGGTTATAAAATTCCTAAATTTGTAAGGGATAAGAAGAGCTATGTTTTTATCATCCAATTTAAAAATGAATACTGGTCTTAATTCAGGCTCCTACTGAATAAAACAGTATTACTGCATGCTCTTCTCCGGCATCACATTATTAACATGGCATTTTTAAATCAACATCTATTTTGAAAGCTGCTGACTGGAGCACTTTCCTAGTCACTGAATTTAACCGTATCATGCCAGCAGTGAACTCTCCTCCTTTATTACACCAAATTTCCTCATCTCCTCTTTCAAGACTTCTATGGCCTTTTTGCTTTCATCCACTAGCAGATCTGACGCCCAGCTCTCAACACCAGCTGCCATGATCTGCTTACTAAATTTTCCAAACAAGCACTTGTTCACACTCTCCATGGTGCCCAGATACATGGAAAACATTCTCCCAAGACACTATTACCAAAGCTAGTACACCATCTTCCTTTAAGCCTACAAAACCCTCAAAATGAAACACTCTTCTCTCCTCACTTGGCATTTTCAGCAAATTGGCAATGGTTAGGTTACTAGTACGCTGAATCCCCTATACATCAGCATTATTTGCTATCTACCTATAGTCACTTGTCATTTCCCATTTCACAGATTCAAAGCTTATTTCTGATTTCTTCCCGTGTCAACACCCTGTCAATGACTGGGGCTCCTAGACAACTGTAGGAACATAAATACTACCAACACCATTTTGAAAGCACGTTAAGTCCTGCAAAAGCTCAGAACAACTGGGACAACACTGGCAGAGTCAGTATATTGTCTGCATACATAATTCTTTTTTAAGATGTAAAGGCACTAAAAACACTATGCATGCATCATGTCATTTTGCAAAACTCAGTAAGATTTCAACACGTTATAACAGTAAGAACTGAGAGGTCACCATGCACTAAGGACTTTATGTCTCTGCTCATTCTGATAGAAAGAATTATTCCACCTATCTTATTCCCTGCAAATCCCATGCTCTACTGCCAAATTTCTACACATATATCTGAGGGGGGGACACTCATTCCTAAAGGGTTACCTACCCTTATTTAAAATGCTTTGCAAAGACCTGGGAGAGAAAGGAATGAGAGGAACATTTTTCTCAGTTTATCATACTACAGCAGCAAGCTTCTTAAATACAGGTCATTTAACATTCTTTTATCCTAATATGTCTGCCTAGAGAATGTGTGGATCTTTCTTCTAGCAGTTAGCAAAGAACACATAGCAAAATAACAACAACTTGTCAGGGAGATTGGAAAATGGATGCAAGTGACATAACATATAATAGAAACAAAAAGCTTATAAGCGGAACCCGTCACTTCCCTCCAGCTCCATTTACATTTCAAAATGGGGTCAGAGCCATACTTCAAATTGTAACTACTGAATACACAGTCTGTAAGAGTGGACATGTGCTATGTCACTCCCGTGAAAATATAAAGATCGCAGGTGAAGAAAAGTGTTATCACAGACATTATTCTCATCTCATGAAAAAGTAATGTCTCCATTTTTATGCAGGTATGAAACAAAAATGGACAAAGCAGCCAACCGCATAATTCCGGTCAGATTTCAACTATAGATTAATTTCACTCAAAAAAACTGACTTCTTCCTAGTTCTTCCTTTTGCACACACTGCTCTTCAACAGAGATGTCACCTGTCAGCAGCTAAATGAATCGGAGACCACCAGCATGACTACATACCATTACAGCCCACTCAGCCTTGAGACCGTCAGTCAAAAATCAGCAAACAGGACAACAGGAAGAATTCTGAAATACTGCTATGTTTCCTAAATCAACCCTGAAATGAAAACAGTGATTGGCAAGGAATCAAGCTGAGCTAAGAGCAACCTAAAGGAAGACATTAATTAAATCTCTACCGGAGATCAAAAATAAGAAAGAAGCAGTGAACCAAAAGAGCAACCTGATATTTAACGCACCAAAGCACCCTTAAAATGGTGGAAATAAATGAAAGCACTAAGCAGCTGAAAATTTCTGCAGATATTTTGTGGTATGGCAAGTATGTCTCAAGCTATGAGCTAGCTTTCATCTTGGCACTTTCAATTCTAGAAGTGACCTAATGTCATGGACAGTCTTGTGAATTATTCTACCCATGTTTCTAGAGGGTAACAGAAGCATATGAAAAGAGACAGCAATACACAGTGAAGTGTATTTAGATTTTTTCAAGATCACTTGAAACACAAAGAGATTCCACAGGCTAGTATCATATGAACCAACAGTCTCCTGGTATTGCTAGTACCCTTACTGAGTTTCTTAACACACACATATGAAGCCCTGCTACCAATGCTGACAGATATTCTTTATACTCTGCAGAAGTATATATTCACAGAAGTTCATATTCACAGAAACACTCCTTCATCCACTAGCATGATAATTTTCTCCCATATTTCCCATACAACGCACACCTAGAGCTCTTAAGATAGAGTAATTCTAATAAGATTGACAGTGAAAAAAATGGATGAAGATAATAAAGTATCTCCAAAAGCCTGTCACGAATAACTGAAACTAGAGACGCATATCCTTATTAAATAAGGCTACTTGAGGAATATATACCTCCACATTTTAAATGTTTCTTTTACTTCCAGCACAGATGTGCAATACTGTATAAAGAAGCATAATTCTCCATCCAAAAAGTGGACCTGGAGGAAGTTCACAAGCCATGCCTTCACCACAAGGCATGTACTGCAAGTCTTGGGCAATGGAGGCATCTCCAGGCAACAGAACTACCCAATATGTTACTCTCCCCTCAAACAAACAAAAAACAAACAAACAAAAACAAAAAAAACACCTCCAGTGGGTACCAAAGGGATAGCATCACCACAGACTCTAGGCTACCAAAATGATGTAGAAGATCAGGGAAGAACTATCTGGAAGAGGTCGGTTTCATTCTTCTGCCCCTGCCCGTAACGCAAGGCCAGTTCCTTCCACGGCCACCCGGCAAAACTTTGCCAGGCCAGTATCTTCTTCACCTTGGCCCCGACCAGGGGCCGGAGCCAGCGAGGATACCCAGGGGCTCCCGGCTACGACGGGGCGGAGTGAGGTACTCCTGGAGCCCAGGCCAGGAGGGCCGCCTTCCCCCCGAGCTGTGCCGCCCGCCGGCAGGCCGTACCCCGGGGCTCGGCCCCGCTCTGCGGCGCGACACCCCACAGCCGCACGGCAAGCGGTCCCCGCCGCCCCGGGGGCCTACGCGAGGGCCGGTGACCCCGCCCGTCCGGCACGCTCACACGGGGCACGCCGGGCCTGGCTCCGCCGCGCCGCCCACAGCCTGCAACGGCCTAACCGAACAGAACCGAGCCGAGCCAAGCCAAGCCGGGTCCGGCCCGGGCGCCAGGCCCGCCACCCCCCTGCTGGCGTCGACAGACCTGCGGGGATGGGGAGGCTCCGGCCCGTCCGTCACAGCGGCAGCACCGCCTCCCCCACCGCCCGGGGCACAGGCCGCGCCGAGGGAACGGCGAGGCGGGGGACCGTTACCTGCGTCACGTGAGGTGCGCGCGCTGAGGCCACGGCGAGGCGGAACCGCAAGGCACTGTCCCGGGCACCACTGCCCACAGGCGCGGCCGCCTCGCCCCAGCCCGAGGCCACGCCCCTGCCCGAGGCCACGCCCCCTTCCCGGCCCCTCTGCGCTCATCGCCCGCGGCGCCATTTTAGGGTCGGGGGTCCTGCAGGGTGGAGCTGCTATTGAGGGACAAGGCAGGGGAATGCCGTGGTGCTGGTGGGCTCCGGCGAGGAGCCGGGGCATCCTGGGAGCCCTACGGTTGCTCCAGTCGGCTGTCCCGGTAGGCGGTGAAAGCATTGCTGCACTGGCTGGGGTGTCCACAGAAGCAGATCAACCTGTCAGGGAGGAAAACAGGGTAACATGAACATCTATCTGCAAGATTTCCAGGTGATTGTCAAGAAAACTCGTGATAGAAGCTGAATGGCACCTTTACAGCTGCACAGTGTGAGGCACCATGGGGACAAGAGATTATCCCGGCCTCAGAGACAGTGTGGTACACCTGCCTCACCTGGACCTTCAGGCCTATAAAGATACCAGCACAAAGAAAGCAATTGGCAAAGGACAGCCTTAAGCTGTGTGTGTGTACACAGAAAGTCCTTTGGTGATCCCTGCCCAACAGTTTTCAATAAAAATAGAATATAAGCGTAAACAAAAGCACTGATCAGATGAGTAGCTGTGAAGGGAACACAGAAGGAAAACACATCTAAAGGACACATTGTTCACACAAGTCCTGTACAAGAATGACTGGAAGTTTCACAAAAGAGATGTAAATTGTTCCAAGGACACGTATGCTTTCTCTCAAAAATTGGTACGTAAAGTAGACTGAAAATAGTAGACCTTGACAAAATGATTAGAACTACGTTTGAGGCATTTTTTTTTCACTGCATTATTGTCCCAGGTTATGTGGACAAATACAAAATGCAAGTCAATACCATGGGAAGTGTTCCTCTGCTGGCAGAATTTTTATTTATATCTTCCAAATCATCTTCTGACCTGGATGTTTTCAAATTACAAATGTCTGTCCATTTTCCATTAAGAATTCACAACATGACATATTTGTTATTTACACTAAAATTGGAATTTCAGGTAAATATTGACACCATCATAAACACCAATGTTTTATAATTTTCTGGGTAACTAATAAGGTACGAATACTGGGAAAACTGGGCACACCATAAAATGAAGGAGAGAAAAAGAGCTATAATTTGCTTTGTGCTAAGGGTATACTGCAAAAATGGGTTTATCAGAGTCAGGTGGGCAGAAATGGGAAGTAAAAACCTTAGGAAGGAACACAACAGGCTTCATCTGGAGCTTTGTTGCCTAATGGTCACAGATTTTCACAAGGCTTATTAGTTATTACAATTGTTGATTAGACTAAAATTAATTTCTTCTAGATGAAACAAAATCTTAATCCTCACATAAATCAAAAGCCTTATTTATCATCTTGGCAGTTTTCCTAGCAGGTGTGCATCTTCAATAAATTTATAAATACTGCAAAGTGAAGGTGTGAATGATTTTGAGTTGACATTTTGTGATACAGTATTTAGTTGACATTTTTGTGATACAGTATTTAGTGCAGGGAATAGACTGCACAGAGAGATGGCACAGGAAGCACTGTGGGACAGCCTGTCCCATGGATGGTGCTGCCAGGGAGGGTGACCACCACGCAGGCTGGGGGAGCCCATCACCACTGCCAAATGAAATGCGTGCTGAACCAGTTACTGAAGCTGGCCAGATGCTAGTTGAGCCTTCTGGCAAGTGGTGAAATACTGTTAGACACTGCAGCTACTAATTGAGTTTTAACCTTATTATGAGCAGACAGAAGCCATCTTTAGAGCGATCATGTTATGCTGACTGAACATAAATTCAATTAAAAATTATAGTGAAGACAAGCAGACCTCCATTCTACTTCAGAGGGAAACCCACATGTCAAATCTGACTTTGAATACCATTGCAGTGAACACGGTAAATATGCTTGGATAGACACTAAGATATTACAGGATGTTTCAAATGTGTATGTTGTTCCCTGAAGCATTTGCCTGATTTCACATTTATATTTTCTTCCTTTTATCTTTTTTTTTTTAATTCTTCACACAATGGGAATTTGTGTGCTTGAAACAATAAAATTCTGGTTTATTGTGCTTTGGAGCAACCCCCAAATTCTACAGTATTTATTGTAACTGTATTTCTCTCCCATCTCTCCCACTCAGCTTTCAGTGCCTGCCCCACCAGCTCGTGCTGTACTAAGGCATTGCCTTGCTGCTGCTGGCTTTCTTTCGTTCAGTCTCACTTTGCCACCAGTCTGCACCTCGTGAGCCATACCTTCTCGCCACTCATCTGTTTGCTCTCCAGTGAGCCCTTGTGATGGACAATCAGCTATTTTCTGTAATTTCAAATCACAGTTCATGTTTACCTGCCCATTTATCTGTCCACTTGTATACTTACCTCTCCCTCCCACCACTCAAAGGGAGATGCATACCCTGGCTTTTCTTTCTGCTAAACTATCACACTTTGAAATTGGCTGGAATTAAAGTCCATTGGTGGAATGAAAACTCAGGAAAAAATTGCGATTCATAGCAGACACAGAGCCAAGTTTGCCAGCTTGCTTAGCATCATTCTCATGCCAGCTCCACACTGAAAAAGTGTTACGCGTTAGAGAAATTTTGCACTGGATAAAATGTATAGCACAGGATAGTCACGACAGCACCCCTGAAATGGGAGTTATGTGAAACTGTCTATGGTGCTGAAAGACACACTGCCTCACCGTGATTTATTTTTATATTTATTCTTACTTTCTGAAGCATGTCAGTGTGAATCTGACATGCTTTCTTACTCTGATTTCTGCCTCTTTTATGTCTTAAGTCAGACATGAGTTAACAAAACTAGAACCAACCTATTTGAACAAACCAAAGAATGTTTTAACAAAACTGGAATCAAACTTTTTGGAAGCACACTGTGTTTCACATTGAGGGCACAATTTGACCCATCATTTGTTCCATGGTATGGAATTGCATGAGTCTCTAACACCTTGCCTCTGTCTTCACTTGTTTTTGGTACATTGGTTTTCCTTGCCGGATCAGCAGCTACTTGCAATCAGCATTGTGATTCCTGTGGTTAATTGCTTCACACAACTCTAACACAGCATGACTTCTTAGTAGGCTTCTTCAAAGGATAGTCTCATAGGAGGTGGTCTGGATACAGGATTACTCATAGAAGGACAATCTCATTAATAGCTTCCCCTCCTGAGATAGATACATGTATGTATTTTTGGCAAATCTTCATTCTTATTGGTAATGTAATTCCATTAGAGACGATGTTTACCAGAAGTTCTCTTAAGCCAAGCACAGAAACTCCATTTTACTTTGCTTCCCAATGTGTTTATTACACATGAAGACTACAAACTAACGTAGGTTCAAATCTAACATATCTCTTCTTAAAGCAAGGCAATTTGTAAATAGTAAAGCATTCTCTCACTTTGAGCCTAATAATAAACAGAGTGAATTTCCTACAGAGCTCTGGTCATTAGGCTTGTCTAGTATTTAAATCTGAGATTTAAAAACCTTAGAGCATCCTAGACCAAACAGCTCCAACAAATGTTTTGGTCAGTTTTCAAAGGGGAGGCTTTAGGGTTTTTGCTGCTTATCCTAGGTAGGAATTTCAAATAAGTACTAAAAAACTTTTTAAATCCCTATAAACAGTAGCAGAGTAATGGCACTCACTCTTCCAGTTGGGATTTGCACCAATTCCATGCACAACATTTCTCCCCCTTTTCTGCAGCCCTCTCAGTTGGAATATTCTGAAATTAATCTGGCAGGCACCCAGATCAATCCCCTCTGCTGAGCACAGGAGTCTTTCCTGGGCAGGGTATATCACGCAGGTTGATTGCAGCTGCTTTGACCTTTCCCCAGAAGTGCTCCACATAGCTGCCAAATAATGAATTTATGCCAAAACTAGTAAGAGCACTACAGTTAATTTGTCCTAGTATTTTAATGGGAAGTTAGTATACTGGCAGGAGAAAGAGCAAGAAGTCTTCCCAATAACTATGGAAGTAGATCACCACTGGTACTGCAAAAAAGCGTGCCAGCATTTGGCATGTTGGCAATGAATGAAGCACTGCCAACTGCCATTTTCTATTTTTTACCATTTTTTCTATTTTACCAGTGGATTAGGAGAAAAAATGCTACAAATTTATTTTCAATATTTGCAGGTGTTTCATAAAAGAATCCTAACAAAAAGAGAAAAAAAGTTTACTTTTGATAGCTTTCTTTTAACTACGTCTAAAACACACTGCACTTTTTCAGATTGTTCCTTTGACATGAAGAAAATGGTGAACATGAAGCATCAGGGTACCCTGACTTCACCATACTCAACTGGAAAATTATCTTAATCTCTTTTTGTATGCCACTGGCTGTGTTTTCTTCAGGAGGCTCTATTTTGATTTTTGATGCTATTTATCCTGAGGAGGGAGTGTGTAATTATCTTCCCACTTTGTTCATTTGAAAGAAAATAAGTAAGGCAAGACAATTCTCCATCAGTAAAAACTTCTGGGGTATCACAGATTTGTAGCTCTCACTGGGAGTAGGGTTTGCTGATGAAGCTTTTGAAGCTGCAGTGGCGGTGTCTGATTGTAATTGCTGAAAGGTGACTCTTGAAGAGGTTTATTTGCACTAATCAGCACCATGTTGTGCCTCAAAGCTAGAGTTCCCTTAGATGCACTGTCTGTACTGAGTTATCCTGCAATAACTAAACAGGCTTTTCTGCTTACTTCTGTTCTGGCACCTATCTGTTTTGTCAATGGGATCCTTTGAAGCTGCTCTCCAAAACTGTTTTACAATTAAAACTTCATCATTTATTTCTAACACTTTCCTTTTGCAGCCCCTAACCCTTTCTCCTCTGTCACTTGAGCCAAAGGGACCTTCAGCAGAAGTGGTAATGTAAAATATCCAAAGGCTCAAGGGTGGGCTGCAAATATCAAATCTGTTACACGCAGAGTAACAATCATTTCTTACATTCCAGATGGTGGCCATTTGGAAACATTACATTCACAGTGCTGGACGCAGCTGGACAGTATTAGAGAGTGATTCTTGTTCACAGCTGAAACAGCTCTATGCTTCCCTTAGTATTTGTTGCCTGTATTTTACTGTACTATTGTTCTCCAGCAAAGCAGAAAATAGTCTGAGTGTCTCAGTTACCAAGGTGGGCTTACTGTTCATTTTTTTCACGTGGACTGTCGATCTGTTAGCAGCCACCATATTGCTGAATAGATTTTCAGAAAAATAATGTTGGTGTTATAGGAAAAATGCAACAGCTCACCCCAAACTTACCCCCAGTGTGTTGTTTTGTGCTTATTTTATCAACTTGGAATAAATTCTTCTAACTTTAAATTCCGTTCAGATCAGATTGCTGTGCAGCTCAGGCTGCCACATTACACAGGTCCTCCTATTTTACAAAGTCTTCCCCTATTGATGCTGAGCTCATTGAGTTCTGTTAGTGCCTATTAACACGAGGCAGTTGTGGTGCTCGGGACACAAGAATGGTGTCCAGATCTCTTATCCTCTCTGCAGGCCAGTTACCAATGGATGCCTGGATGGTGCTTGTTTCGCTAGTGTGAAAGTAGCATTGCTACTGCTTCATTTTAAGGCATTTTGAGACGCATGCAATAGACGCATGCAATCCTAGTCTGATTAATCATAATGTGACCTTCAGCACACAGTACACTACATGAAGAAGAACATCATTAAGTGAAAGATAGAACCCACAACGAGATGAGTTTTGGATTGTAATGATACTAGGTTTGGATTTTTAGCACTCTTGCCGTGGCAGCCTAAGGCAATTACAGACGTTGCCTTAACGAACAGACTATTGCTGCATAGATCCGTTCCCCTGGATGTGCACAGTGCCTGTGCAAGGCTGTCACTGAAGCCAATTATAGAAAAAAATTGAAAACTCTGTAAAGGTGTTTGGAAAGTGAGAAGTAAATCCTACCTGTCATTTCTTACTCAATCCAGCCAGCAATTCATGATCCTGACTCATTACCAGCCTTGCATGTTGTCGCAAGGGAAGGATCTAGCTCTGAAGAGCAAGGATTGCATGTCACTCCAGGGACTGTGATTAGACCAAGTCTTAAGTAAATGAGTTTGAAGCTGACAGTTTGCTCAATACTCTAAAGCCACTAAGTGTAGCTGGCACACACAGTCACCATGGGCACTCTGCGTGCGATAGAGGCTTAGCAGGAGTGAGCCGGCAGGCTGAATTATGATTCCTTTTACAGACACGGTGAACCTTTCAGGCTGAGGCTGAGATCATTGGCTAGACACCACTGAGGAGCTGAGCAGCAGTGAGGCCATCAGACCAGAACAGAGATATAAAGCAAGCACTTCAGTAAAAAAAAGGGGCTTTCACAAGGAATTAGCACCTTCTCAAGCATGGGACAAAACACACATGGGTTTCACCCACCAGGTCTGGGTTTGTGGCACTTAGGTGTTTTACTTCTGTAAGGAAAAGGCGCAGCCTGTGTGTGCTGGACATTGACTGAGCAGGGGACCCATAGGAGTCCTCACCTCCTCCTGGCTCATTCTTTCCCTCAGACCACTTCAGAGAATTTCCCGCACCTGGGGATGTTCCAAATACTCATTATTGGAAATGCTGTGAGATACTAAATACAACATTAGGATACTTTATCTGCTAGTGGCTGCTTGACTTATGTCTCAGCCCTAGAGAAATATTAAGGCAGAAGAGAATACTTGGCGCTATTTGTTGTTTCAAGATGCTGGTCATTGTTATCTATACATTCCTGTGCATGCCATTCAATAAAACATTGGCCAAGTATTGCTAGAGATCAGAACCCAAAGTTGGATTTAACCCCCTGAAATCATAATTTTCTCAAGTCTTTGCCACATAAATTTTAAGAACAGCAAAGCCTTTCCCTGCTCATTTAGGTATGTAAATGAATTATTTGGTCATTGATTAAAAAATTTTACATGGGTACAAATTTGCACAGTTTGTCATGGACTGACAAACAGTTTTCAGACTTCAAAAACTTAAAAAAAAAAAACAACAAAAAAGGTCAGTCTAAAGATTTAGAGCCCCAGATGCTGAAGTCAGATGACTTTAGGAGGTGCTTAGTTGTCATTGAAAACATCTAGTCCTCATGATTGCCCACAATCAAACAGTCAAGTTTTGGATAGGGGAAAAAAGCAGCTCCAGATCTGTTGCATTTTAAATTTCATCTGCTGAGTTTGGTTGCTAGTTTTTGTGTACACAGAGCTGGTGGAATGAGGGAGGGGTGGACTCAATCAATCAGCAGGTCTTTTTTTTCATCAAAAACACTCAGGGAATTGTCATCACCAACAGTAAAGTCTAAATGCCACTTAGCTGAGATTTACACTGTGAAAGAATTAGAAACCTCCTTTTCTCACAGTTAGCGGCTTGCGCAGAAGACACTGATTTTTTTCACGTTTCTCCTCAAAATGCAAAAGTTTTGATTTTTCCGCAGAACGTAAAATCAAACATCCCTGCATTCCTGACCTACATTTGCTGCAGCTCAAGTAATTATGAATGAAAATGCCACTTTGTTTATATGAGTTCCATTTATGACAGAGATTAAGTTCTGAAATTTGTACTCCTAGCACCTTATTAATACTGCTCTGCTGTAAAATTCCTCAGGCAACAGGTGAAATAGTGACTTAAAACTGCAACAAGTTAATTACTTTACAATGCAGGCATTTTGAACATGGAGTTAGCTCTGGATTTGAAAATACTTTTTTTTTTTTTTAAGATCTTATCCTTTATATAAAAGGGTGAGAAACACTTAACAATTACTTTAATTTATTTCCATGACATTTTGGTTTAGATCCAATCAATTCCTGGTACATTAAGGAAATCTTGTCATTATTCAATAACAGGATTTAGCTATTCAAAGCAATTTTCTTAACCTTTAATTTTGAAAAGGTAAGTCTTCATATCTTAGCAAAATTACCTTCGTGCTGTGGTGAAACACTTTGATTTATACAATATCTTTATTACATCTGGTGTGCCAAGATGCTTTGATGAATGAAATAAACTAGCAAATTCAGCACTTACCTTCAATTTCCAGCTCAAAGCCCAGCGTACACACACAGATGAGCAATGTCCTCGCTGATATAAGGCTTTGGTGGAAGGTACTTCTGAAGCATCTCTAAAGCAGATGACATAAATGACATTTAAATCTTAATGTGGACACTCTTCAAAACTAACTGATTTGATTTAGCTTCCTCTGCTTTCAAATGGAAGTAAGCAAAGCTTCTCTCTGCTTAGTGATAATCCATACTGATGTTGTTGTTCAAGATCATGAACTTTCCTAAGTGTCCCTTTGTAGGTAACGCTTGACGTGGAAACAGCACAACAGTTTAATTGAACTAATGAATTTCCTTTACGAGGGGAGCAGGTCAAACTCCTGCAATGGGCATAGATCCTTATAGTTCATTTCACCCTTGTGACTCCTGCAAAGCCAATACGTGTGGGAGGGAGGGAACACCCTCCTGCATTTCTTCCCATGCATAGTTTCTCACTTGCCCAGTACTGAAGACAGCAGCTACTCAGGACCATTAAAGTGGGAACATCGTTACTGATGAAGATGCACAAGCCCAGTGGAAATACTTCACTGAAAAGTTGCTTTCTGGTGTTCCAGCTACACAAAGTACCTACCTAACAAAACAGCCTGGAGAAAACTTTCGTTAATTTCTTATTCTCAATTCTGAAGTTGCAACATTCTGGCCATGTTAGGGGCTTATGCTTGTCATTTTCCCACTGAGCTCCAACATAAATGTGACTTACCTGGACACGGTCAGAGTTCACATTGCTGTTTTCAGGAAAACATCACCTTTCCCTCCCCCTCCCCCCCCTCCTGTAAGCAGAGCAAGACTACTATCAGCATCCATCAGGACAGCCTTTCATGAACGGAAAACATTAATCAAACAGGCACCTAAGGAAACCCATACAGGTATTTCTCCTTGGACATCAACATGCGGGAGATGGCAACCCAGCAAATGGGAACACAGAAACAAAAAACAATTGTAACCCTAAAGTGCTTTCTGCCCTCTTTGCAGAGACCTGCAAGCCAGGAAAGCAAAGGCTGATTGGAAAAATCCCCTGCTCTTGATAATGATTGCTGAGATAACCTAAGCATTATATTAGAAAAGCCTGACTATAGCAGATTCCTGTAATAAATATAGAAATGTTGAAGTATCCCCCTGATTCTGTGTTTGTTTTCCTGGTTTATTTTGTTTATAACAGGTACTACTAGGAATTTCTGAGAATAAATGTCACCGTTTCCCAACAATCAAAATAATTTTCTGTCTATCCCCTTGAAGCAAATGTAAAAGAAAGGTGAAAACACTGTCTTTGAGCAAGAAAATGGCAGCTTTTCCCTTTTGCCTCTTACACTCCTCCCCCCTGAAAAGGAGATGTCAGATGCTCAGTAGCCATTACAGAGCACATCCAGCCAGCCTTTACAGAGGTTTAGTTTCTCACACACTCCAGACATTGTTCCTAATGTAAACTACAGTTTAGGCAATAGCTAGCAAACGTACTTCTGGGCAAACATACCAGTAATGCCTTTAACCCTTTGCTGAGTTCAGACATTAAAAAAGCGATGAAATAAGAATACAATAAAACAGGTTATAATTTGTCACAACTGCCTTCCCACAAAAATAGCCGTTGGAATTAAGTTTGGCATCTGTGTGGGTACAATTATTACATGCTAATACATTTACTTATGTCTTGCATCCAAAATGGTGGTATTGTGTGTGGCACTATATTCTGTTTCTTGGTAACTTTAAACACGGACTTTAAAAACAAACTTGCTCCACTGTTTTTTTGCTTCCTATTTAGCAAAAGCAGTTTTTAACTGTGCAGAACCTCACTTTGATAACTAATTGCAAAAGGAAGCAGCTATAGCAGGTAAAAGAATTCCAAGCAGTTGCAGAAGGCATCTCTTTAAAGAACAAAAAAAAAAAAGCTGCCACTGAACTGAACCTTGTGAGTGAACAGAACAGAGAAGAGTGTAGACAAAGAGTCTGTGGAAAGTTCTGTACAGGGTAGGTAGGTAGTTACCGGCATGTTACATGAATTCTCCAAGAGGAGATTTACACAAACCAACATTTACCACTTGGGCAGAAAGAAGAGTTGGGGCTTTTCAGTAATCTTTACCTAACTGGCATGCTTTTACCATTTTACACCCAGTGAAGAAATCCCCTCATCGTATTCTGTTGCTCTGAAAACTTGAACATCAAAGAGGTCCTCTTAGATACTCAAAAAGGAAAAAAAATGGGCGACCAGTCTCCGAGTTTTAATATCACCTGTTCAGTTTACCATAAAAAAAAACCCAAAACAAACCACAGAAATCTGTCACTTCCTTGTTATTGTTAGGCAAGTAAGCTATAGAAAGGATTTTTAGTGCAATCCATTTTCCATTTGATCCAGAGAAGAGGTGACTGTGAAGGCCGAGGTGTGTGAACTGCGGACCCCAGACAGCCAGCAAGCACAGATTGTAAGGTGCTGCTCGCTGTCTATTGTGCACAGGTTCCATTGTCCTCTGCTTGGTGGATTTACAGCTGATTGACTACGTATTAACGACCCACACTCCCTGCAGTTTGTGACAGCTTCCTTAAGCTTCTGCAATGTGTGTGTCAACAAGCCAGCAAGCACAGCTCTCCTGGTTTCGGCTGGGACAGCATTAGGCCATGACAACAGCACAGTGTATGTGTACCAGTAAACATCACAGCAGTATTACCAAGAGGAGCTGGAACGTACCAGCACCTCATTTAACTGTGCACCAAGTGCCACTTACCAGAACCATGTAACCCTAGCTGACAGCGCAGTTAGGCAGAAATTGATGGTACTGCTGTAACGGAGTTATCAGTGACAGATACCTCCTTATGCGGCTCCCAGGTCACACTCACTTAAGCAATGATAAACAAGCATGAAGCACTGTTAGCATGAAACAAGATCATAAATTATCGATTCTTAGTTAAAGAAAGCCAGCAGCTTCAGAGAGCTGTAGCATCTTGCAGTTTCCATAATTTTATGGATGTTCTCACTCTTGCCAAAAATGTAACACAAAACAGTAAAAACAGGCTCTTTGCAGATTTAAGAAAAAGGAAGAAAAAACCCCCAGCCATCCATCCAGAGCAAATATTGCATCACCCTGCACCGGCTAATACACAAATACATCCATGAACCTTAGAGAGTTTACAACAGCTTTTGCTATCCCAAGGTCTGCCATCCTTCTGTCCTAGAAAACTGCTGAGAGGATGTAGACTGCTTAGAATGTAAATGTCAGAAGTTGTGAAATTCAGGTGCCTGGGACTCCTCTATCTGAGCACCGGCATAAGTGGGAAGCCAATGGTTTGCAATTGGAGGAAAGTGGAAAAAGTCCATGGGGAAGCAGTCCTTGCAATTATGCTTTATCTCTAAAGAGTTATCTCCACAGGCTCCAGTTGCTTTTAAGAATTAATCAAGTGTATTCCTGATTGCTGATTACATTTAGATCAGTGACAGCTTGGGACAGGAGAGACGGGCAGCTGCTTCCCCACTGCAGCAGCAGAGAGCATGAGCACCTGCTCCCGCCTCCCCATCACCCTAAGTTTACAAGGTACAACACAAAGGGCATTGACCCTTCTCTACCCAGCCATCATGCTACTAAAAGCCTGTCTCCAGATTATCCAACACTCAGTCAAATGCCTCTTATAAGACAATGGTATCATTTTGGCCATTTACATGAGAATTAAATCTAAAACCAGGAATGACAAACCCTGCCTGGGGATGAACCAAGACCGAGAGTGTGGCAGCCAGCTCACTGGCAGCTGGAGGGAGCACTGCAGGGGGCACGATGGCTCAGCCACCAGCAAGCTGCTTGTTCCTGCTTCAGTGGACATACCCGCTGGTCAATGTCTTCGTTACTGTCACTGCTGTACTGCAGTATTAACACTGCAAACTTTAATAAGCTCGGCTGCATCAAAACCCTTAGTAGCAATCAGAAATTATATTTTATCCTGATTTTCTGTAATGCTAAAAGACTTCCTTACTGGCTTAAAGCAAGATTTTTGAAAAACAGTTTGAAATATTTTAATTTAGGAGAATGTCAGTCCCACTTTTACAACCAATGCAAACATTTATACAACATGTTCATCATTTCTATCTTTTAAGGGTTTTATTTGCTTTTATTTAGTTATATTTCCTTCATGAAGTCCAAAGAATAGTGAAACACTTACTTGCTTACCAAAAGCAAATTGGGAATTACCACAGAAATGTCTGCACGTGGCCACACACACCTATGAACTCTCACACTCATGCTAACACCCTTCCAAATTTACCCTATTTTTACATGGCTACACAGATGGGAGCAACTAGTACAATATTGTACAGTAAAAATAAACTACTTGGCTATGTTTTATGTGTCAAAATACTTGAATTACTGAATTTACTGCTAGAACTATCTGTAGTATTGTGCCATGTGCACTCAAATGTGCTGGAATTTCTCTGTCCTATTGTGATGGGTTAGCCCTGGGCTGGCAGGCCAAACCACACACACCCGCTCACACAATTCCTGCCCCAGTCCGAGGATACAGGAGAGAATTAAAGGGGTAGAATGTAAAGCTTCTGACTGGGCAGGACCAGCCCGATTGGCAGATCCTCTAATGTTGACTAGCCAAGTGGCTTTTGCTAAATGTGTATTTGGGGTAAAGTGAAAAAAGGACTTGTGGGTTGAGATAAGGACAATTTAATAACTAAACTACAATAATATTGAAAATACTACTATATATAAATACACAAATGAGTGATACACAGTTGTACTGCCCCCACCTGATGACCAAAGGCTCAGCTTGTTCCTGGCTAACAGTCCCAGAGAAGGGAGAGTCTGAGTGATACACAATGATACTGCCCCCCAACCTGACAATAAAGACTCAGCCTGTTCCCGGCTAAAGATCCTGGAGCAGGGAGAGAGAGAGACAGTCCCAAAACCCCTGGGGGGGCAGGGGGGGAGGTGTGCACTG
>WKFP01015562.1:811815-880246 GCA_011057875.1 Pterocles orientalis | reverse complement strand
GGGGGGGAAGGCCTTGGGAGAGTGATCTGGAGCCAGAAGAGAGATCTGAAACCAGAAGGCCTCAGAACAAAAAGCGGCCAGACTTCCGGAGGGTCCTCACCTATACACAGGGCATTACGTGTACGTTACGGAATAGATTATTGGTTGCTCTGGTTCTCAATCTAGCAACCAAAGAATAAATCCTGGGCTAGTAGCTGGGGCTGTGCCCTCCCAGCCCCCCTGCCCTGTCTGCAGAGAGCAGAGAGGCTGAAGGTATCTGTCCTTGAGTATCCTGGCAATAACTATAAACATCACTTTCTTATCAACTTTCCCTCTGAGCACAAATCCAAAACACAGCCTCTTGCTAGATATTATGAAGAAAGTTAACTCTGTCTCTGCTTAAACGAGGACACCTATAAAGTATATTGCGAGACAAAGCACACAATATCACTTCAGTCAGAATTTTTTAATTGTATTCCTACAAAATCATGTAAACATTAGCATACAGATCCAGAAAAATCAATATAATAATATGGTGCATAAACTGTAAGTTTAGAAGAATGTCAGGAACACAACAGTTCATAAATTAATATATACAGTAATGGGTACTCATCATGAGATAAGAACACCTCAAAACTGAGGAATTTAGGTGAAAGAGCTGTAAAACAACAGAAGTGCTCTGACACCAAACAACTATGAGGCAACACTGCAATCTACATGACTGCCTGTTGTTGTTCCATATTAAGTATTCAATTGAGCTGCTACAAAGTATAAAACAACAGTTTTGGTAGGAAGTTTATTTTTATTTGAAATCATATAGCAAACATCCCTATGTAATTAAAAACCCAAAAAACAGAATACTCCATAGACAGGTTTCTAGAAGAGGGAAACTGAAGCTTACTAGGCTGTGAAAGGGATCATGGGGCTCTCCCTTCCACACTCCTTCAAACAGAGCACCAAAAGCCATCTCCAGCTAAAGAAAGCATTTCAGGTGGTTTATAAACAGAGAGAGATGGGTGGAAGGAAAAGAAAGAAAGAAAGAAAGAAAGATGCAGAGCACATATAGGGCTGATGCAAAATTCCTGCTTCCACATGCAGCATTCTGGCCCCTTTAGCTCTTTACTGAATTAGAGAGTCATGGGAATTTAATGCTGTTGTTAATTTGTTAACTCTGGGCTATTTTGCTTAAAAAAACCCCAAAGCAAACAATAAAAATATAATTTTCAGCTTGTCTGCAATCAAAGTCATATTCAAAGTGTTCTTAAAACATGGCCCTTTACAAGAACAGGGACAATACAGTAGAATGCAGGACATAACATCTTATTCAGATGACATATTAATGAAAAATAAGTTATTATTTACTTTTTATTCTGTTCACACAAACATGTTTCATAGGGAGAACGCATGGGAAACATATCATACAGAATGATCTCAAATAAAAGGCATTCTTCCCCACATTAGAAAATCCTCAGAGATCAGTGTAAATACAGACTGCATAAAATGACTGGGATTATCCTAGAAATACTTGATACTGCAAAAACTCATAACTGAATACCATATAATATGATCTTTATAGAATCTTTCCAAAGTTAAATATATTTGTTTCTAGAGTTGAAGTAGAATTTTATGCCATCTGATTTTGGTACATTTTTCATACCTGACAAATCACTTTGCCTCACAATGAAGATACATATTGCACTAATAAAGATGTATTTATTTACGATACAGGGAAGGTCATATCTAGCCACCACTTTTTGCTATATTTTCTTCCAGTTGTTTAGGAACAAATTCTGTTCACCTTTTCTATAAGAAATCCTGAGTACTAAGGTGAAGAAGGTTTGGCAGATAGCACCAATTTTCTAACACTTGTCTTAATTAACAGGGCACGTTTATTGTCATTGGCATTGCATCTAGAAGCACTATCATAGTTGAACCTAAATGCCCAAACAAGAGCTTATTACAAAACACTGCTACTCCTACTGCCAGAGTCTGAGCCCGCACTGAAACACCAGGAGCAGGAGAAAGGATTTCTGGTAACTCAGAGGACACAAGGTGCAAACACAGAAAAAGGCCTGAAGTTCTAGCCTAAATCTTTTTCTCATAACAGATGGGGGTGGAGGAAACAACAGCTGGTGGGAAGAACAGGAAGAAATGCCTAAGCTGCTGTGTCTGTCACCTTCCAAGCAACATGCTTCGGAGCTGCCTGCTGTAACATTAATGTAAAGGTGCAGCACGCTGAAGTGACCCAAACTCTTTGCTATTGCTTCCACCAGAGCAGCTCAAGCAGCGAGTACTTTATTGTAAGCCAGAGTGCCAACAGCTTCCAGCGTTTGATTGCCATGTTGTGTTTCAGGCTTGGAGCGGTTTTATCTGACATTGGCCTAAAGGATTTGTCGATACTAGAGCCTTAGCTCATAACATTTCCTGCTGCAGTTTTTACCTGAATTGCTAAGCTGATAATAGCAACAATGACAGACCAGGAATCTAACAGAAGAAGCTAAATTTAGCAATTTGGGCTTAAGACTTAAACTGTATTTAAACTACTAATAGACAAAACATTTCATTAGATTGGCCCTGTACATAGACCTGGAAAAGTTTTATCACAGATGTATCTGCAGATTTGTGTAAATTATTAATTACTACAGCAACACTAATTTGGTATTCATAGAGACAGTTATAGCACAGTTTTTACACATCTTTTGTCCTCTCTTCACTGCTATCATTCCCATGCCTAAAAAGACACAGGCGCAAACTCCTAACAAGACTTCATGTTCTTATCTGTAGCCTGCAGACTTTCCCCCACAGATACACAAATGATTTCCATTTCCTCACTCACACTATCCCATGGGGATCTTATACTCGCATAGATGCATATTGCGATAAAGGAGAACCAGTACGACAATATAAACGCAACTAGCAGACCTTATTTCAAATGATATTGCCAAAATCAGTGAACCTTGAGAAATTTCAAATACACTCACAGGTCTACAATCTTGTTCAATGTTGTAACAGACAGCACCAACAAAATGGTATTGAAGAGTGTCAATAGTTTTCAGATGAAAATGTTTCCCTCTGCTTCTGACTTTGGTCACATTTCTCATTTTCCCACCCACCTATACTTCTTTTATGTCTGGTTTGATAAAGACAATGCAGTTGTGAAATGCATTATAGTGCCTCCAGAATCTTTCAGTTTTTAACCATTTATTAAAAAATAGATTAAACCTAGGACATTTTAAGTTAAATAAATGAAAAAGTTGATAAGAACAATGAAGGTACCATGGCAGTCTTAAGGGGGTAATCAAATTATGACAATTTTCAGTAAGAACGATCATTACAATGGCTCTCTCTAAAACCATCCCAGGAGCTGCATGGCTGCCTGTACTTCAGCACAAAGCTTACAGGAGAAATCTAGATAAGATCTCTGAAAAATAAAGACAAAGGAGTACAGAGAAATCTTCTGAAGTCTTTCAGCAATCTCTTGACTGAAATACAGATGAGAGACAAAATATCCTGCTTAACAAAGTATAATGCAAACCAGATTTACCAAAGAAATCTTTTCTGTACACACATGAACAAGGTTTTCATGTGCAAAACCAAACAAAAACCGCTTGTCTCTCAAAGATTTTTTTGTTTGTTTGGGTGTTACACATAACTACCAATGCAGTCAATATACATATTAAGTCAATTGATACATTATACCCAGCGATTCGCACAATATACCGGTGGGAAGAGATGAACAATATTCTGATCAAATAAATTTACTTTAATCCCCAAAGCACAACCCTTTTTCTTCATCATCAGTAGAATCTGCGTAGGACTCAATGGTGTTATATATGAAAGAGTACAGCTTGACATCTGGTCCTGAAGTAGAACAGCTTCTGCATTCTTCGTTGTAGTATCTCAGTAACAGCCTATAAATGTCCCCTTAAAAATAAAAATAAATAATTAAAAAACATGTAAGATCAAGCCATAGTAAGAATGTATGACTGCAAACAAAGAATGTACGATTGCAAATGAAGACTGGAAGTGCAGACTCATATTGAGATAGTGGCTAGGAACATCTCTTCAAATGACCAGTGAAAGAGAAGGTAGACAATTTTATAATTGGAACGTGACTGTTCTGAAGTTTGCTCAGAAACCAGGACAAGTGGGCTCCCCTCAACTTCCTGCTGAGCTTTCTGCACAAGTCATTCAAATATCAGGCTTGCATACATACTATTTACGAAGATATTGCCAATCACCTAGCTTTATGCTTCTGTCCCAGAAATTAAAGACATTAGCAATTGATACACTGGATACAATGACGGATACACTGCTTGTATTGCTACTGGATAACGCATCTGACTACATCTTGTAGGATCAAGCCAGAACTACTATAAGACAAATCGATATCAAGAACACATAAACACACTTTTCCCTTTCTAAAATGTTTTGAGTTATATTAAAAGCTTTTGCAAATTTTCTGTCTACCACATGTATCTGTATATTCCAAATTCTGAAGCATAATTCCCAAATGTATCACAAAAGGATTCTAGAAGTCTTCTAACAGATTAACACTGCACAGTTGACTCTGAATCAGAAAAGTTCACCACTCTGGAAAGAGGTGCAAATAGACCTGGTACAAATAGGTACAAGCAGGTACAATTAAACACATCTGCTTGTGTTCATGACTTGATGAAAGTAATTCTTATGGGACAATTTCCACTTACAGAGCTGGTTAAGTCTCCTTGCTGCATGAAAAGACTTCTCTATGCTTACCAATAGTTTGGCCCTTCTCACAGAGAAAAGTGTGCATGTTGTAAATATCCCGCATCAACTCCACATCTCCAAAGGTAAAATAAACAACATCACGTCCAGCTTCAGCAGCTGCCAATATCTGTATTAAGGCTAGAAAAACAAACAAACAAAAAAGATTACATACATGAACACAGGATAAAACAGTTTGCCGAAGGGAAAAGCACAGCAGCAAATAATCATATCACCCATCTTCAGGCAAATGCTCCAAAGCATTTTGAACAATCGGTAGATAAGTATTACTTCCACTTTTAAAACAAAGATAAAGAATACTGGGCACTGCAGCTCAGAGTGAAGTATTCTGCTGGAGTCACTAGTGACAACCACCCTTACTTTCCAGATAAACAATGTGCTTAAAAATCAATAGGGTTTTTTTTGGTCCCTGTCCAGCCCCAAGCAGCATGCAGCAAATTAATTATCCAATAAAGATGAGTGACAGCATGAGATGACAGAGCACCACTTTACCTCCTGCTTTAAGCTGCTCGCATTGAATCACAAACAGTGGGGTAAAAAGCATCTGTTAGCACATCCCAATTTCCATTCTCTGCCACCCTTGAGAAAGAATGGAGCCAACTCCTTCACTAGGTAAGCTACACAAAGCAGGAGCTGATGTGATTTTTAGCTCCCCAGAGGAGATCTATGGTTCTGCAGCCTCTTACTGTACAATTTAAGGTGTCCATGTCACCCATGCAGCATGGAATACAATGGCTTGTTCTGACCTACAAAAAGTAAGTGGAGATGCCAGGAATGCAGTTCAGGTTATTTGACTTCCAGCTTAAACTCCCCGGACCAATTTGCATCCCAAGTTCTGCCAATGGCTAGCATTACGAAACAGACAAAATTTGTTCTTCTGTACAGACAAGAGTGAAGAATGATTCCCATCTTGGAAACAGGCTTTTGAAGATTCATCTTGTGAAATCATCTGGGGTATTGATCAATGGTTCAGCTGAGCCAAGCTAATGACCTGCTGCAATTGGAGAAAGTGGCTCTGGTCCAGCTGCGTTTTCTCCCTTCTCACCCACCTCCTGACTTTTCTGCAATGCTCAGATGCTCATCAGACATCTCCCTGAGCCAATTCTATTCACAAAACTGGCAGAAAAGTTATAGGGCAAAAGAACAAAAGATAATTGTTCTCTGCTAGATGAGCAGTTAATGGTCTGAGTGAAGGGCTTGCTAAGACCTGTGTCTGATGCAAAGGAGGGCACCAGACCATGCAGCCAGAGCAGGGATGGCGAGAAGAAAAACCAGGACCCTCCTAGGTAGCACCAAACTATTACAAGAGCACAGTCTTTTCACCAACCAGTACTGTGAGGCTGGAGTGTTGCAGACATGTGCAATCAATCTCACAGTCATTTCAGGTAACATTACAGCAGTCCAAATAATGGACCCAAGCAACTATTTAATCTCTTGCAGCTTGTCTTCTTTCAGAGCCTATACGTACAGTTCTGATGTTCTTTCCTTTTCTACCCAGCAATTAATTAAAATGTGATTAATATTGTCTCTGTAAAGATTAATTTTAAATAAAAGTGCACACATTGCACTACCACCTGCTAGTGGAAACTAAAGAGAAAGCTGTTCATAGCTCAGCTGAAAAATCTTTCACATTTTAAAACAGAGACTTAATGAAATACTGCATTCTTTAATTAAAAAAAACCCTCTTGTAAAGCCATAGCTAAAACTGTAAATTACATGATTCACATATGAAATTAATCTCAATCTGGGAATGATATTTTAATTAAACTTCATAACTGGCTGTGAATTTGGTAAAGCTTCAACAGTTCAGCTTTTAAAGGGCCTAATTAACTAGCTTGCATAGGGGAATAGAACCTAATGAATCTTATTACTCATTCCAAACAAACAATGCAGTTTAAATTTACAGAAGATATTAAAAATATCCTACTGTTTATTTTCAACTGCTATAATTCTTATGAAATGAAGGTCAAAATTTCTGTCAAGAATTGGGCTTCACACTCTTCTGAGCATTAATGATATACCATACCATGTGAGATTTTCTATGCTACTGACACAGAAAAGAGCATCACAGGAAGAGCAATAAAGCCTGTGGAATAGGGGACTGGAGGGATCTGGGCTCTCCTGCCCCTTGTGCCCAGCTGACGTGATCCCATCCAACTCTTCGAGACTCGCACCTGTAAGGAATGTCTGTGCTGACACACCACCTTCTACAACCCAGCAACAGTTGGAAAACCACAATATGAATCCCTCTGGGGACCCAACTGTCCACACAGGCCCTATACATTCAGTCCCTTTTAACCAGAAGAAAGGATGTTATCACCAGGGACTTCCCTACTGCGGTGCTGTTGCGGCAGTGCAGCCAAAGCCCAGAGATCGGTGTGAGGGAAGTGGCACCAGAGGAATAGCAGGGGCAAGCAGAACGAAACTCCACTGCTGCAGGTGCAGCAATACTACACCGAGTCAAACCCCCATGCTCCCTGTGTCGTTGCCTATTGTGCAAATTCAGAACTGCAGTACTCTCATAGTAGCACCTCAATATCGTACACACTTACATGAGGCAAGATGCATGCTTTTCTCTCTTTCCACTAATCCTACAAGGGTCTTTTTAAAGCTGATGTCAGTCTTCCTATTAAACTTTACTTTCTCAGATAAATAAGAACACCAATGCAGCAAAGAAGTACTTTCTCACAATCATTAGAAATTAAATCTATGTATTTATGAGATGCCTCATCAGATAATCTCCTTTGCGTTTTCAATGAAACAACACTTTTCCAATCTTTAGACAGCTGCACAGAGCCCCAGCAGCTAGTAACTACTAAATCATCCCCTGGTTTGAAAAGAAGACAAAATCTTACAACTTCTGCCAATTATATAAACACACTTTTTTTCAGTATTGAAAGTCTTAAGTTAATGCTAAAATTTTGTGGAAATATCCCCCACTTAGCTAGAATCTGTCTTGTTTATGTACCAGGTCTTTAATTTATAAAGCCTGATTTTGTCTTTTTCCTCTCTTAAGACAACACAATTTTTCACATCATTTATCACCTTGAGTGAAACCGTATTTTATACACAATCATGTTCCTTTAATTCATGAGTAAAAAATATTGCTAAAAATATGATAATGCATTAACTAGTTATGTCCAATTACATCCAATACTTTGGTGGTTCTGAAGGCTCTGCTACAGAGCCAGATACTACTTCTGAAAGGACAAGGGTGTATATTTAAGAACATTAAATGAAAAAAGCAATATTTTAAACTATGAAAACTAGTTTGTCATTGCAATACACTGTCAAGCCCAGGTAGTCAACAAAAACTATCTATTTGGGTTCAGTGAAACTGTGATACTCATAAGCTCAGTTTTCTAAAGCATATTCTGAAATCAAGAATTCATTACTCTCTATGAAGTGTAAAATATTGTTCTCCAGAGTAAGTAAATTGCTTACAATGAAGTGAAACCATTGACAGAATTTGCAGTTCAGAATAACCCTATACAGCATTTTAAAACAAAAAGGGAGAAACATCTTTAGCACTTACGACTGTGCAGGGAGTATCTGTGAAGTACAAAAGACTTCATTTGGTTATTATACACCAAATGCAACTCTATTCTGACAAAAACACACATTACAACCTCCGCACTCTTTTTTGTAGCTCATAGTTTACAAAAATAAGAATGAAGCCATCTTGTTTCTAGTCAGCATCAGCTCAGAGAAAAACATCACACATTAAACAGCTAGCTCCACATGCCATAGCACATCACTTGTCATTTAATTATCTTTATTATGCATTGATTTTTCAGAGTCAACTAATAAATTAAGCTGAGTTTACAACATCAGTAATTTAAGTGCAAGTTAAACCATTGTCTTTTATATAAGGCCTTTGCCAAAAGAACAGAAGACTTGAGAGTACACACACAGATAAATTTTTCATAACAGCAGCAGTGGTGTAACTTGCTGTTAAGTGTTAATTTTCACATACTTTTCGAGCTCTGACCAATGGGAACAGGAAGTAAAGCATTGCAGTGAGCAATCCCTGTTCTAAAAGTCACATCCAGTGTTGAACAAATAATGGCTTAGATCAGATGAGCCATATTTTTTAGCAGAAACCCATACATTAATAAAAACACACATAGGATATCACAGTTCAGATCCAAGAGGAGGCCTTATGCAAATGAAAGCATTTATTAAACCTTCCTAACATAAACATAATCAGCTATGTAAATCCACTTTTCATATTGATTATCTGCACTTGGCAGACCATTTTATCTAATGGAAATAAAAAAACCCAACTGTCAGGAAATCAATGACCATTGAGAAAAAAATAGATGCTCAATGAATAAAACACATTAAGAAAGAAAACTAATGAAGCTGATAGCCTGATGGTTGCTTGTCTCAGTGTAACCACCTAAAGCCGTTCAGAAAAGCAAATTTTAAATACTCCCCAAGTGTCTGAAAACAAGAAAAATGAAATTTCTACTTCGAACTATAAGAATCAGGATACCAATTTAAATGTCAGGATCCCTCAGCTCTTGACTCGATGGAAAACATCTTAAATGAATGTAGGCATGTGATATTTGCCACATTATAAATCCTCTAATTAAAAATAAAAGAATAAGAAAAAGTGCGTGATGTAGCAGGCACGTCAGGAAAGAAAGAAGCATGTCTGAGTGACTTGAAACCTCTCTGGCATACAACACTATTTTAAGGAGCAAAACTAAACATTGTTACCAGCAAGTTCATGAAGCCTTGCAAATTACCAGGTACTTTAAACAGCTTTTCAGAGATACAAATTTTAGGCATGATCTAAAAAGACTGCTCCAGAAAGGTCAACCGATTTAGATGACTGAGAACTGCAATGAACATGTTCTTTCGTGAACTGATACTGCGTGCGTGCCCATCCTTTTGAAGGTTTCAGTGCTACAGCCTGGCGTTTCACCATCATGCGCTTACCTCAAACTTTAAACGAAGATAGCATATAAAAGCAGAGTCTATTTTTATTGTTTAAGGCCACATTTCTCAGGGCCTAAAGACCAAAGCTAGTGAACCAGTTCTATGGACAGCTTAACTACTATTCAAATTCTTGGTTAAAATTTAGTCATACGAACTAAAAAATGTAGGTGATAAAAAAAAAAAAAAAGGCCAAGAATCAAAATCTGAAGTTATTTGATTCATTTGGACATTAATGCATTGCTACAATTTACCTTTTAATCTGGAGTCCCCTCCAAAGGCACCACATCCCCAGTTTCCAGTGGCTATTGCAGAGAGATGTTGAGGTGGAACATTGGGTCGAGAGAAGCCACAGTAGGCCTGCAGGCAGACAAGAGTAAGAAGATTAATTGAAAGGGAATCTGGTGCGATATTTTCAAACAATAAGATAACAATAATCAGTATTGTCTTCTAGCAATACCAAATTCAAGCTACTTCAATACACCACTAGTCTAAATTTAAGATAAATCACTAAAGAATTTAAGGCAAGAAGAATTTTGCCTTATTTGGATCCAAGTTAAAAATCAGATACAGGTGCTGACTCCTTGGGATTTCATCATAGCTACAGGAAACTTTTCAGGATAGCTAGAGAAGAGAATAACTTGAATAGTAGATTGTATCGTGTTTGTTACTTTTTGGCCCATTTAGCATACATGACAGCTGAACTGCTACATCCAGTATTACTGAAATTCCTCAAAACTGGAAATAAAATACAAAGTGTCATCTTGGAATATAGGTCTAATACAATAAATGAGGGTAGGAGGAAAAAGCGTGGTATTCACTACGAAATCTCGAGTAAAATTAGGTGCTTCCACGCATAGAAAAAAGGATAAATCTCTTTGGGAAGTTTTTAAACAGTATAAAAATTTACTGAATTGATGCAATTGCCTGTTACAGATTGAATTACCCCTGATTTCGCTCCTGATTCATCTGATCTAAGCTGCAAGTTCAGACTTCTGTTAGTTATAATTTAGCAGGGTACCATGATTCAGAGTCTGCATAAGGAGCACTTACACATCATCAGGTGCATGCCGCTTCTTGAGCTCTCTCAAGTCAGAGCTATTAGCGTGCTAAACATCCAAAGCATGTTTGTACAAAACCAGTGGGCCAAGCAAGCTAGCACTCTGGTTGTACAGACAACAATTTTTCAAACTCCATGCTCCCAGTGAGGGAAATGGATGGGTGTTGCAACAGGATGCCCTTTTCTTTTCAGCTTTTACTTACTGGGCATGTATTTCTCAACTTGCCAGGACAAGAAGAACAAAAACTGTCTTCTCAGACAGAATAAGAAAGTCAGCAGATACCGGAAGGACTTCAGCAGCAACAAAGAAAGATATCTAAGTAAGCACTCCCCTATGATTTTTCATACCAAATAAAGGATAAAGATAAAACCAACCACTTTTCATAAAAAGAGAGAATGCCCCAATACTTTAAATATTTAAATGGGTTTCACCTGAGAATACAGGAATATGAAAGCTTTCTGAGCAGTTTTGAAGCAGTTGCTTCCATATGGGAAGCAGAAGATGTTCCTTTTGAACTACATAAATGAATCTAGGTTGTACACAGCTTCAAATATATGGTATCTCATACTATTTAGAAGTTGCATGATGTTTACAATTGCTTTGTTTTCATAGAGAACTGTTATATATAGTTCTCACAGTTAGCATCGTTTGAAACATTCTGCATACTATAATTCTTAGGGCATTGCCAAATACGAAGTAGTAGATTTTTTTAATCAATGATTATCAAAACAGGCTCAATAACATTTATGAGTGGGATTGCAAGCCCAATAATAAGTCAGTTGTTCCTTAGCATTTGGAAAGTGGAACTTGCAACTGGAAAAATTCTTGCTAGTGAGTCTTTATTAGCCAATAATCTCAAGGGGCTAGCAAGGATGAAAGTGACATTTCTTACATGTTTATCTGTAAATCTTAATGCTGAAATCATACAATGTGTTTTTTTTCCTCATTCTGAACAGCTGACTTTAGACAATATTAATTGTGTTTTCTAAGTATGGGTTAAACCAGAAACAAGGGTCAGCCTCAGACAGCTACCTTCTGAGGAAACTAAAAGTGAACATCTGCTTCTTTATGACAAATAGATCTTACAATAGATCTTATATAGGCTTATAAGAAAATATAAGTTGTAAGAAGAATCACTTTAAGTTGTTTTAATAATTTCCTAATGTCTAACAAAATAACAGACAAACAAAAGAACTTCTGGATGCTGAGCTGTATTCTACTAATACATAATACACTCTTATTTCAAAGCCTGTGTGCACATACTATGCTTACTGAGTCTTGATTTATGAAACTATAATAGAAACAGAGTTGCAGCTTATTCCATCAACTTGTTTCCACCCACAGAAAAATCTTAAGGTTAATATTAATTTATTTTAAATCAAACGGAAAAAACCCACCACAGTACATTAAAAAAATATTATGGAACCTCCAATAAACTTAATGAAATTTTTACTGTAGTCAACAAAGAATTAACTCAGGCTTAAAATTTTAATCAAATACTCATCAGTCCTCATATCAAACATCAGCCAAACCAACACACTGTATAAAAGTTGCATGGATCTACCATAATTTATTTAAAAAATCCAAACCAAATCAATAATATTGAAAATTGTAGGCAGATCATAAATTCACTAGAGTAGGTAATTCGAATTTTGTACTAAGATATCACTGAAGTTTACAAAATTTATTTACTGTCTTTTTCAGGGCTAATTTCATTACCAACCATGAAGAAACAAGCTGATGAACGTTACTTCAGTCAAGATGCTAAGTTTTTATAACTAAATTAAATTAGTCCTTCAATGCTGTATATCATTTCTGAGAAGGGAAAAAGGAAGAAAAATATTTTAAGAGCTTTCAGGTATATTCCCTTTCCAGCTGAGAATTAGGAGCACACTGCCCTATGTTTTAATCTATTTAAAATGCATCCTGTATTATTCTATGACATCCTATAATACAGAAAGCAGGAAACTTTAACAACCTTAGTAGAATACCCTTGTATTTAACACACTAGCTAAAGCAAAGGCTGGCTGCATCTATAAACACTAAACAGACTTCATTGTTCGCGCTTTTGGAACCCAAATATAAGCACATTAACAAAGTATAAGTGCATACGCATTCTTGTACTCAACTGCTCAGTAAAAATAGCATTACCACTACTATAACAACCTTTCACTTCCTACGCCTTATACTAACCAAGCAAGGCCCTCATTCTGGCCCATTAGCCTTCTTATTAACTAATGAGAATTTGCCAGGTGAAGTGGAGATTGGTAACAGGCATCTCTTGTTAGGAGATAAAACTTGTGTGGGATAGCAGCAAAGGCCTTGAAAACACAGGCACAGGTTGAAAGCTAAGACCTCAGAACTATGAGCAGCCCACTGATGGCAATTACTAGACTGCTTTAGCTTCAAGAAAAGCAGCAGCAGCAAAGCAAGAAGAAAAACAAATAACACTGAAATCTCTGCCACGCAACATGATAAAGCACCTGCCATGTCTTGGGAAAGTAACCCCGGGTTCCAAAACTATGCAGCACATAGTCCAGGGACCAAGGACAGGCAACCATCTAGAAACTCAAATATCTTATTTACGGACAAGATCCCAAATTAGAGATGGCAGGGGAGAGAAAAAAGATGCCCACTGCAGTTCCAGCTGAGTGCTTTGAATACACTGTGATAATGATTAATAATGTGTAAGAAATATTAGTAGGAAGTGGGCTGTTTCTGAATATCAGTCAGAAAGTTTTGTTTAAAGGATTAAAACTGGCCTGATTTATCAGTTTTCTGAACTCCCCCATCACTGTAAGCTCTAACTGGCATGTATATACAAATACTCAGTTGGAACAGGCCTTACAGCTATTGTGCAAATAAAGATAGGAGATTTATGAACAGCTGCATTTAATCTCAAGATGACATCAATATATGAAAAAATAAACTCCCAGGTAATATGACAACACCCCAAGAGCAAACAAAAAAAGGTGGAAGAAAAGCAAATGGCACTGTATTTATGAACTGTCACCATGTTAAAACATAAGGCTTCCCCCTTCTCCACCTTGACTGGAGGGCTGAGTAGGATTCAGCAGAGCCAATCACGGAAAGAGAACTTAAAATCATAATTTAGAAGGACAGAGAAGAGTTAACAAAACATATATCCAAATTTCATTTATAGTTTTGAAAGTTAAATAAATATACCTTTGAATAGCGTATCAAAGGATAAGAGTCATGCTATTTGACAAGCTTCTGCTTTAACACTGGACAGCAAAACCCTGAAGTACACCTTTTATAAAGAGACACAACTAAGCAAGAACTTCCTTAGCTGAAGATAATCATACAAAAATATTTGAAAAGGTATTATAAAACAGACTGAAGGTTGTTGTAAGAAGTTACTGGCCTTGTTGAGCTCTCTTCTAATTTTCTCTGGACCAAACTGATCAAGGAAACGTCTGAAGTGAAATGCATCTATTGCAACAATTTCAGTATAGCGTCGCTGCCATTCATCCCTAAAATTGGAGGGAGGAGAAAAATAGGTAATATTAGTTATTTAATGTTGGCCATATAATAATGATCCAAAAGGAGCAATTCCCTGCAGAGCTTCTCTGTTAAAAGAAGCTGGAAGGTGAGCTCAAACAGACAATGAAGCACTTTTTTTTGCGGGCGAGGAATGAAAGCAGCATTAGAAATGAGATAGGTGTCCCTATAAATTTAGAAATACTCTTGCTACTTTGGGCAAAAATGTGAAACAAATCTAATTACACAGCACTATCTATTACGTAAGAACACCACAAGGTCAAAGAAAAGCACTTTGGCTGTCTTCCTCCAACATTTAAATGGGAGTACATCGTGTATGTTTCTATACCAAATGAATAATATTGTGTATACATTATAACACTATTGGAAAAATAAATTCAAGAGCTCAGAACTGTCTGCTCAGATTCATGATATTAAATCTTATTTTGCCAAACATCAGCTGCAGTGTGGCACCTGAAGTATCACTGTCCAACTTCTTGTGATATTATAACGCACAGTTCAGTCAGTATCTTAACAAAAAATAGATTAAATACATATAAGTATAAACGATGTTGGTTTAAGAACTGACATATTAGCAGGTACCATTTATTAGCATTGATAGCTCATTATTAATATGAGATAACTTCCTTAGCTTGTTGGCTCTGCTGAAGAAAACAGGATCAAACAAATTTGCTATGAAGGCAAATGCTAGGAAATACTAAAAGCACCAAGTTTTCAAATGTATAAAATTTATTCCTTCACTGGAAATATTTATGTGGAACTTTACCTTGGGGTCTTATCTTCGTGGCTTCTTGCCCACCTGTAAGTTTCTGCATAGCCTGTATACTCACTGTACTGCTCAGTACCTGAAACAAACAATTTTCCATATTACATACAAAATATGTACAGTTTTTTTTCACTTGGCAAATCTTTCATAGGAATCAATGCTTCTCTGAATGAACACACAGCTCTCAGAAGAAATGGAAAACAGAGATTCATATCTGCACCAAGTATACAAGACCTTGTAACCAGCTTCTTTTCCACAGATGATGTGTAGCATCCACCACAGAACACAAGTGCAGATCTACGTATGCTGTCCAGAATATAACAAGATAGTTTCCAACTTTGCCACTCTTCAGTTCAACAGCTTCTAAATAAAATGCCTGTCATTTTTAAAGTTTTACTGGCTACTATCTGGTTAACAAAGACTGTGAGCCTTTGAACCACCAGTATTTTGCTTTTCTTTTTTTTTTTTTTTTGAGGCTACTACTTGTAAACTCGATGATAAAATAGTCACTCCACTACTGAAAACGTGGCAACCCTAATTCATCACAGTTTAGCAAACATCCGGGCTGACAGTTTTGGAAACAAGAGAAGAAAAACAAAGAGAGCTATATATTTATGCATTTTATTTCTCTAACAAAACTAAAATCCATAAAGCCACAGAAACCTCTGATGATCAGAAACCACATTTCCAATGTGCCAGTGTTACCCAGTTTGTTGCTCTACAGTCTCTTAAGGGCAACCTTACATAAGGATAGGTAGAACGGTTAAGCTTCCCAAGTCTCATTGCCCAGTAAATCACCTCTTTCCCTTGTTATCATTTTATTTTGCATTTGTTCAGCACAATTCCTGCACCATGGCTCCTGCCCCAAATTCCCAGATATCATAGCACTTAATGGCACTAAATGAACTGAAAGGCTACTGCTCTCAACTGCAGCGGTCATTACCAAGAAGCTACTTCTGTAAAATTTTGAGAACCCACAAAACCATGGTCTGGAACATACTTGGCTGCTCTGTTGAAAAGTCCAGTACAGTATCTTGTCAAATATTAAGGGCTGTAAGAAAGGATCTCATTAAGACCTCCAGTAATTTTAGCTATTGTACTCTGCTATGCCAACTCCTTTTCAAAGGGTTAGCCTAAAATCAAGGAGGAGAGCATTTTAACTGAGAGTAAACATCATAACCTTTCTATAAGATTACCGTTCACCTCATTTTACCAAACTTCAGGACCTCGCTTTAAAATCTAGGAATACACAAATGCTTCAAAGAAGTAACGTCACAGCAAAACCACGTCTGAGCTCACAACAGCTGAATTTCAAGAGTAGGGGATTGAAAAGGATACCTTGTTTCGAAAATTTCACAGAAGTATAGTTTGGCACAAGTTATGAACAACAAGAATAAGAAAAGAACTGTTAATTAATTACAGTGACCCCAGCTAGGCCTATAAAACAACAGAAAAATTGGTTTTAGAAAGGCATGCAAGCTGATAGTACAAAACATCTGATTCCTAAGACAAGAGCAATGCCTAACTATTGCACAGATTGGTGATACTCTGAGAATACAAATGTTTAAATTGAATCTCAGTTTTTCAATTGCTAAACGAAAATAAAGTTGAACAACAGGAAACAAACCTATTCACTTTTAATCTCATCTGACAAAGGAATTTGAACACTTGCTATCAGTAGTCTCAAGCACAGCAAACATAAGCTGTTAAAAACTACTCAAAATGATACATATACTTCATGACATTTTCCCCATTTAAAAAATTCATTTTAACTGAAAAGACTCATCAGCACTTCTTTAACTCATCTGCCCTCTTATCCACTCATTATTTATTTAGATTTGTCTAGATGATTAAGCATACTGAGGGTACACAAATTCCACCCAAGGCTATTTTGAAAAGTTGCTATGCAAAATGAGTAGGATGGTAAAAGATTCCTCATCAAGAATTCACTTCACGTTACAAAATCAAAATCCAAAAAAAATGGTGATGGCAGAATACGCCTATATATTCACACACATCCATGCCCTCGTACATGGACAACTGTGAGCAGCATAAATATTCAGAAGTCAGCCATCTAATTCAACTGTAGCCTATCAACCTTCAGTGAGAATTTTCCTGAAATAGGTAAAATTCAGTTTCACTGATATGCTTGGAAAAACTGTCTGAGCAAACAGTAAGAAAAGATAGACAAAGGAAGTATGAGACTTTTGAGAGCTCTCCTTAGGAGACAACCTAGCAAAAGTTCCAACTTTGAAAAGGAAGCATTTCCTTTGTTGTGTAGCATGTAGAAAGAAAAAAACTGGATTATCAAGATATTGTAACAGGATAGGTTAAATGACAGTCAAAGTATTATCTTTATCAAGGTTCATTAATTTTTATGGAAGTGTAGCGTCTGATGACGAAAGCACCATGAAAGAAACAAACAAGCAAATACACATATATATGTGTGTATATATGTATGTGTGTGTATATATATATATATCTCAATCAGTAACAGAGAAACTCAAAGAAATCACATGAACTTTAAATTCATGTGCCAGAAATCCAAAGTTAACAAAAATCAATGGGTTTTCATAAGTAAAGCTCTGGAAATCTGTCAGACAAAAATGATTATTCAACTGGCAGCACTTTTGATTGCGAACTTCTGGGACAGAAACTGCTGTTGCTGGGAGAAGAGAAGCAGTACAGGATAAATTTGATATGCTAATGTTTCTGGTGAATCTTTTTTCTTTCCATAAAAATAAAGGTGTACAAAAAGCCAAGCCACAAATAGAGCATAATAGCACAGTTCCATTAGAACTTCAAAAAACAAGCTACAAAAACTAAAAAAGCCTACCAAAAGGAAAGAAAGTATATACAAGTACAATTCAAAAATACATTCTTTGTGAAACCTGTAATAGTTACAGCATCAAACTGTGAAACTGCCACGTGTCAGTGCTTATGGGACCTTTTCCACCTAGAAAAAGTTGTCATTATTAGTAAAAATAAATATACCTTGTCTCAAAGTCCATAGTGTAGCTTTTCATTTGCATATGATTTGTACAGCTTCATAAAGATCCTAGGGATTGGGAAAAAACCCAAAACACTGTCCCTCTAGTATTTCTTATGAGCTAGAAACTACATCTCTGAAGAGGCAGTACCACTAGCTCTGAATAAAAAGGAAAAGCGCAAGAGTAGTTTTGTAGTCACCAACAGAAATGCACATTCACTGCCAAAAGTGAGAGGAAGGTCCTTCTCTCCCTTTCAGTCAGTTCTTCTGATCCTTATCTTATGCCACTGTTAGTCTTCTGGCTCTCCAGACAGTGGCACGATCAGCCTGCTAACTCCAGCTGAAAAACAATGTTTCCCCTCTGAGTAAATTTTCAGCTGAACCAATTATCTGATCTCAATTACTGCACGGGTAATGCACTTAGAAGTCTCTGAAAATGCATCGCTAATATGTGCTCAGGACTGGCCATTGTTCAATCCATAGATTTAAAGCAAATATGTAACACAGCTTCAGCTGCTCTAACGCTGCTCAACTATACCTGAGCATAAAGAGGGGGAAAAAAACCCCAAACAAACAAACAAACAAAAAACCTGAATTAAAACCACTAACACTTACAAGTTTTACCAGAAATGCAACTGCAGGAATCTTTGGTATTGCTACTGACATTTCTGTAGGTAGATGTCTGTGCTAAAGAACTTGACTGTTTGCATGACCAGTTCCATATTCATTACACCAGTGATCTTAACCAGATACTGTGCAATCACAACAAATTTAATTTCTCTCCAATTTCTCAGACCCTTCTGCGTATTTAAGCTAGACAGTTATGTCCATTAGGCCGCTGAGTCAAGATGCATCACAAAGAATGTAATTTATCAAGAGGATTGTGACACAGAGTGGAGACTTGGCTAAGAACTGATGTGGAAGAGCTCCAGGGATGAAATGAAAGTGATGGCCACTTCCATTAAAGACAAACACCATATCACAAATACTAATTGCAAAACATTATAAAGTACTCAAGAAAACTAAAAGAATATTGCTTCAGTGAAAAAAAAAATCCTCACCTTTATTTGTCCATGCCAAATCACTATTTTTTGCAGGGGAATGGAAGAAGGTCTCTCAAAACATTAATTTACTGTTTTCCCCCAATCGTTTATTACACAGACTGATGGCTTGCGCTCTATTTCCAGCCTCCCTAGAAGAGCCTCACCCAGAGGACAGTACTTCAACATGTTAATCTTGTTATAGTATCATATCTAAAAACACAACAGAAATCAGCGGCCAAGAATGTTCTTTTTTTTCAAAAGGTAATCACAGAAACTAACTTCTCAAGAAGTTTTCACAGAAAATATGTTAATTTTGGCAGAATGAATTACCAAGTAGAAGACTAAAACCAAACAATGCTCTGCCCAGTAAAATCAACAGCTCAGGACAGAGTAAGATTTGCAAGATCTAAGCTCAAATTTCTACTGTGTATGCATGTGAGAGAAAGAAGTGCTTTAGGAGGATTTCTCCAAGAAGTAACTAAACCCAACATTTTTACTATAGCGTACTGAAAAATATAAAATATGCATAATCTATTATCTAAATTCCAATATTTGCCCAGAGGATCTCTCTGATCAAATATTTTTTTCTTTATATCTGTTCTTTCAAGTAAATGAAAATAAAAATATTATAGCATCATTTTATTTTTCAGTCATGAAACATGCTCAGTGTTCCTGTGTATAGAACCAAGACATACACATCATGACTTGGGCCTCTCCAGTTCTTAATAGTGACATTTGGTGTTTTGGAATGTTTTATTACCCATTGGATCAAAACAGTGTCAAGTTCTATGACAGATGTGGAAACAAAAGAAAAAACACTTTTTAGCATCGCACTGGACAGACAGCACATTTCTGTACAACATACTAAAGAAGCATTTCATTTTTGATGTTGCAATTACAAACCCATAACTAACTTAAAAGGAATACAAATGTGTTCGTAACTTAAAAGATCAAAAGCCTTAAGAGACATTTCCTGACTCTATGCTTTTTAATGGATGCTGATTTTCTCCTCCTCCACTTCCTCCTCTTTTTGGTAACCAGAAGGCAGTTCCTATTCTCAGAGTTTTCAGTCCCATTGATCACATCACATGTTACAAATTCCAGACAGGAACAAAAAAAACCCCAACCCCTGCTTTAACATAACAGAAGCATTACCTGCTACTAGGTGGGACCAGATAATAGCTGGTAATGGTGGCTTTTACCTATATTGCTCAACAGTATTCTTTAGGTAAGTCTAAAGACACAGAGTCCTCAAACACATTTATATAGGATAAAAAAAAAGTTCTGTCTGCTTGCTGTCACTTTTTTAAAATTTCATTCACAAAACATCTATTGGAAGAGCAACCCTATAGTCTTAAGTGGTGGGGAGAAGAAAGAAGCTCTTTGTCAAGTAAGTATTGGCTTGCTTGAGTTTTGGGGTTTTTTTTTAACCCTACAGCATTTAAACATACTAAATTTCAACTCAAGATACATTTTCTATATATGAAACGAGAATAAGATGTGAAATGTTTTCTGCAAAGACTAACCTGTGATGATAAGACATTCATTGTGATCCAAGACTTCAGTGATGAGCCTCGATACAATCAGTTCTGGGTTGATTAAAAAACGAATTTCTTCTTGTACTAGTCCTGCCCCGGTCACACCACCTCCAACAAAACGGTTTGCAAAATCAACCTAACAAAAATATATTCAAGAGAATTATAAGCCTACCAGTACCTGAAGGGACCCTACAGGAGAGATGGGGAAACACTATCAGGGAGTGTAGTGAGAGGACAAGGGGTAATATGTACAAGCTGAAAGAGGGTAAATTTAGACTAGACATTAGGAAGAAATTTTTCACTGTGAGGGTGGTGAGACACTGGAACAGGTTGCCCAGGGAAGCTGTGGATGCCCCATCCCCGGAGGTGTTCAAGGCCAGGTTGGATGAGGCTTTGAGTAACCTGGTCTAGTGGAGGGTATCCCTGCCCATGGCAAGGGGGTTGGAACTTGATGATCTTGAAGGTCCTTTCCAACCCAAACCATTCTATGATAATCAAGCAGCATAATATCCTTTCATTTACTAAGGTAAAGTCCTGTACAAGTTTCAATAACTCTGTTGAAATCTGCTGCTATCACTTAAAAATACAAGCAGCAGGAGAGAGCCTGATTAACAGCATGCCTTTGTCTTTTTCTTTTCTACTCAGAAAACCTAATGCAAGACAAGTGAGATACTACACAGCAAAACAAAGTTTTGCATCTCAGATGCTCTGAATCCAAGTTATGTGGGCACATATTAAAGACTAAAACATTTCAGTAAATGTGAAAGATGAAACCAGCAAATTACAGTATTCTTTTTGCATTTTATGGACACTGAAGAATTTTTATTAAATTATCCTTTAATAGGCATTCTGCCCAAGCTGCCCACACTGAAGCATTTTCAGATTAGCATTGCCCTCGCACCAGTCGTTCTGTACCTAAAAGAACCTCTTATGAATTCTCCTTGAAATACACTGGAACAAGGCAAGTCATTTTGATCATTAAGGTTTCTGCTTGAAACAGAGAAGCTCTGGACTCTATTTTTTGCTGCAATAATACATACTTTGCAAATTAAATTTTTATATAGACAAGAGTTTTTAGAAGGATTTGCAAATTTATGCAAATCAACGGCCCACATAAATTTATAATTTTAAAAAGTCGCTTCATCTTCCAAATGCTATTAGCTTCTTAACGATTTTTATTCAGATAGCTGATGAGAGCACATTTACAGGAGGGCAATGAAAGTTGCTGCAGAGATCTGCAGAGATCTGCAGAGATCACAAACTGATTCTGGAGTCAGAGTCAAGTCTGAAGGACACCAAGAGCCAGCGACTACAATAGCAAGTGTTCCCAAAGTTTATCTTGGGAATACCAACACGATGCAGTTGTTTTAGATTTGTTGAACTTGACTATGATACAAAAAAGCAACATGAAAACTACCAGATGTTCAGTGCGTCAGGGTTCCAAATGCACTTTAACTGTGCGGAGTAGCCCCACCTTGGGCCCCCATCCTCACTTCTGGCACCAGACTCTGCACAAAAACACCCCCCGTCCTGGACCTCACCTGAGACACGTTGTGTATGGGCCCATGCCCAACACTGTCCTCTGCTGATACCCACTTCCTGACCAGATGTCTAGGATAGATCTTAGTAATCTAGCTCATGGCCTTGCCTGTGCCCAATAGCCACTAGCCTGTCAGCAGAAACTGTTATTGTCACTGTCCCTGCTCTGCTTGTCCCAGTCAGCAACCCTGCCCACCGAGGGTGGGGTCACTGGGGTCTCTTGCACTGTCTTGGTCATCCTGCTCTCTCCTGCAATGAGCAGAGATATTTTGTTTGATAAGACTTGAAACAGCCTGGATGAAAAAATATCACTTCCTAGGCAATATTCACTTTTACAGAGCGCAACAGAATAAGTACATGAAAAGGCATAATTCAACCTTCTCTCACCTCTAAGGTTACAGTGTAGTTGAATAGAGACAGCAGAAAAATGGTTATTATTGAGCAGTTGCTGAGTTCTTAATTTCAATACACATTTGATTGCTCAAGTTTCATAAAGTCACGAGACATATTAAAGTTTGATCAAAAAGAATCACAGAAAAGTCCTCCTATTCTCTCTCCTTCTCCTCCTTTACAGCACTTGTTCCTGGCTAAAGAAGTTGCAGGTTTTGGGGTTTTTTTTTGGTAAATGAACTCTAGAAGACAGACTTTTTTTTTTTAAAGAAAAACAAAAAAACCCAACTAATTTGAAAACTTCAATGTATCCCTTGAATGTATCCCTTGATATAGATACGGCCAGGACATCCTCCTTATGAATTTATTTTGCTGACTGGCTCCCAGACCGAAACAGTGGTGCTGGCAGCAGCAAGAAAGTCTCCTGAACTACTGACCTGGTCATTGTCTGGGGCACAAGAATAATTTTAAAAAAATAAACTGAAGCCCTTGACAACTCATCAAGATTACAGCCTGAAACTTTTATCTTGTCACTCTTCAATCCTGGTTTGAACCAAAAGACCCGAAAGCTGTCCAGGGCTTGTGATTTTCTGTCAGCTCTTTCTGTACCAGGTACATGTGCAAACCTAGATGAGCTGGTGAATACTGACAGTACTAAGACTGCCCATTGAATTAATTTGGATGTTTCTTTTACACCATGTAACACATCTTGTCATTTAAGTCAATTGAGAATAAGCAAATAACTTCATTAAGCTGGCAGAGCATAAACGTATGACAAAAACACGACAAAGCCACATTTGCTGTTGTATACGCTTACCTGGAGCATACCTTGTCCATTGCTTTCAATGGTGCCTTCATAGGTGACATGCAATCTAGACAGTTTTTTCTGGGATCTATCATCGAGGAAAAATAATGTACAGAAAAGATTACTGCAGAATCTCCACACAGACACGCATTTTAAAAGAAAACCCATTCAAACTCAAACTTCAGACACTTTAACATAGGGTGGTTTAAAAAAAACCCTGAGGGATTAAAGAAAATGCATTTGCCTTTCAGAAACGATTTGTAAAGGTTTAACATATTGTTCAGTTTCTCCACCTCTTTCCGTGTAAACACCAAACTTGAAATTGAAGTTCCACATTTTTCACACAAGTTTGCCCCATATTAACTTGTTAACCAGCAAGAAAGCTGCAACACTTATGTTTGTATGACGGTTATCATCCTTACAAGGATGATCAAGTAATCTCTTTTTCCCCCACTCAAACAACAGCACCAAAGATGTGCCACTGTTTTAAAAATTCATTAAGACTTGTTGGCTTTGCAGGCAAACACACATACTGGAAAACTCAGGGCACTCAAACTACTTGTGGTAGTTCACCTACTTCCCTCTGTACTTCTCTCCATAACAATGTAGTACTTCCAGGCCTGAACCAATTCCATATGAATGGGATTAGTTATCATTGATTTAAGAAATGTCTTACATTAACGGGATGTTTGACTTACCTTTCCCAGTCTGGAAACTCCTGGAGACACTGCCTTGTAAATGTTACCAATCCTGTAGGTTCTAGAGGAAAACCAAGCACAGAGGAAAATGTATTAACTGCTGGAGCTTTAGTCTTTAGACTGTTTTAAGTGGTAAGCTTTTAAAATTACAAACAAACATAATTCTTGGCAGAAATACAAGAGCTTTATTTTCCTCAAGAGCAGCTTTGAATCTTCCCCTCAGAACCCATGCTCAAATTAAAAGCAAGTAACATGAGCACTAAAATATTAACTTCTCTCCTCCCTTTGCAGTTTGAGTATTTTTCTTTGTCCAGATCAAGGAAAAACTATTTCTTAAGTGACCTTCACTTAAACTGTAAACACTACTAGAAAGACTTGATAGTTGAAGTTAAAGTAAAATGTGCTGCCACTTCAAAAAAGAGAAACAGTGGACCTTTAGAGGTGGCTACTGTTCAGCACCAACAAGCAATGCACAGAGTACTCCAACTATCCATGGATGAAACAGTAGCTTGTATTTCCAAGAAAGTCCTACTATATGTCAATAAAAGTTGTAGTGTTAGTGGATTCCCAATCAAGCTGTTTTCAGCCCTGCCAGGATGCTAGTGAAATCCACTGTATTGCAACTGAGAAAAGACTCCTGCCCTCTATAGAAAAAGAGGAGCCACCGCTCATTGCAGGAAGGATGTATTAGCATATTCTGCCCTTATTTTAGTTTTACACCAGAAAGAAAATATCAACCTTTTATTAGGTGATGACATCCTAATAAAAATTTCATTTGGGACTCATTTCTTTGCTCCAAGTCTATTGTGCTAGCTTGTGAAAAAACTTTCAAAACAGTATGTAAAGTACAGACACATCCTTCCAAAACGCTTAAATGATACAATGCTTTTCTTCAAAATTATAGGGGTTTAGGAAAGGGTTTCTCGCTCTTAAAAAAAAAGTGCATAGCTTTCAGTAATCAAGTGCTCTTCCACAAGAGAACTCTGGTATTTGTGGTGATATTTTACAAACTAAGCATTCACCTTTTGAGCACAAAGATGTCAGCTGGTATAGTCTCCACTGTGCTCTTTTACAAGGAAGTCAATTATCATTTACAATAAAAAGAGTTGCAAAATTATGTCAGTAACTTATAGAGCAAATTTACTTCAGTCTAACTCACTCCTTGGACAAAAAAAGAATAAGCAATGGGGTCTTTTAAAGGTATGATAAGAATTTTTAATTCAAGAAAAGAGCACTCAAGAATCTCATTAAATATTATTTGAAGCATTATAACATTAAGAAATCTAATACAGTAGTTCCAAAAAGTGTGTTCAAGAGATTTCATATGCACAGTGTGTCAAGAACAGCTGCATAAATTTAAGATTTGGTTTGCATGAAAACATCATTGCTCAAGTTTAAAAAAAAAAGCTAGTACACTATCTTTTCTCATCCCACATATAGATCATAATTTACTTTTTACCTCAGAGATTTAGTTCTATTGACACTGCTGAAAGTTTGATAGCTGAAACAGGATGTAGCTGCATTTAATTTGTGGTGAATTAAAATGATTAACTGAAGATGGACTGAACCAAGTAAAGGGATTTTTATATTTAATAGCTCAAAGTGCTCTTTTAAAAAAAAAAAACCCTTCTGAGAGAATATGCTGCTAATAGTGAAATACTGACATGTAAAGAAAAAAGATATTTCAAGAAAAAAACTTGAATAAGGATATTGCTACAGATGTGAAGTATGCTACTGCAATTAAATCTCTATCCCAAAATACAATAAGCAAGTTCTTATACAGTTCTTACAAAAATCAATCTGTTTTTGAAAGGTTATGCAGGTGTTCAAAGTCACAGTAACAACAGCAGCTCTGACTATGCACACTAAGGAAAACATTGCACTAACTTCTAAAAAAGCTGGGGATATCTCATGTCTTTCTATCACTTGTTTTATCTGAATGGGACAAACTTCACAACAGCTTTGCTTTGGGAGAACAGAAAGGAAAAACCTGAAATATCAACTTAAGTAGGTGAAAATCCCTCAGAACTACACACACAGTAGGATTAAATGTGCATGCAGCAGGAAATCTGAAGATTGATTCAGAATCTTTAAGCCTGTGATATTAATTACTACATATGGTGTTAAATTCCCTCTGCATTCTCACTCTGATGCAATGCAGCAAGTAGCTGCATCCATTACAAACATTAAATGTAAGTATATTTATATATACACATATGCACAGCTATATACACACACTTTAGAGACAGAGCTATACGTACAAGAGGGGTGAAAATACATCTCTCTGTATTTAACACATCCCCCCATAATCTCAGAAAAAAAAAAACCAGAATAAATTCCATGCATCACCTATATGACAAGAAGTGACATATATATGAGTATCAGTGTACTTAGCAAGCTGGCTTTTGTTACACACTTCCATCACAGTGCTGCATAGCCATTTCTAAATTTAATGGGATTAGATTTTTTCATGCTTCTGCCTTGCAGCTCAAAAAAAAAAAAAAAATCAGTAAAAGATGTACTTTTTTCTGTGACTTTTCTAAAATAGCAGAAAAGGGTCTTAAGTTTCTCAGGCTTCCTTGGTGACCGTCCTTCAAACAATCTGAAAAAAAAATAAAAAGCAACTCATTAGATTTAAGGGATATAGTGCATAGTAATTAGGCTACTTATTAAGTGTGATTTGTTTTTTTATTTATTTATTATGCCTATATTTCAATTAGTCTTGCATTTAAACACTCTACTATGGAAAGAACTCTCTAGACAGCCCTTCTGTAACATGGGTCTTTAGGAGTAATAAGTTTGTTCATTTGCTAAGTTTCTGATGAAGATGCTAAGTGAATGCCTAGCTTACTTATACTGATTTTGTAATATCAAAAAATATAATCTCAATATAAACATCCAGAGAAGCCACTAGTTTTCTTTGCAACCGAGTGGCTTAGATTAAAGTAAGTGACTGAGGGGTGAAAATAGTGTGTTGAGGACTCCAAGATCCAAATGTCTTGCCCTACTTTCAGCTCAGTGAGTTGTAGAGAACTAATGCAACTGTATTGCTTTCAATAGTTAAACTGCACCAGGAGCGTTTCTAAAGAAAAGAACCTACCCCCAAGAGAAACAGCTTCATCCACTGGGCTACTACTGGCATTATAACATTCATTTGTAAAAACCTAAGCATTAAAAAGGAGCATCCTATTTTTAGCCATTAAGTCAATGTATTCTTTTAAGGTTAGCTGAAATACTTTTACTGCATCATCTATCTTCCAGCAACTTGAACACGCATTACTTAATTTCACTTCCAACACAATGACAAGGCATTGTTATTGGCAACACATAATGGAATTTATCTGGAAGGAAGAATAGCAAAGACTTCAGAAACAACATCCTTTGAGTAGGAAGTTCACTAAAAGATGTCTGAGACAGTGAAAGTCCTGAGGATGCAAGATTCTCCACCAATAAACAATCTAAGTAAAGCAATGACACAACATTATTCATTTGTTTCCATGTACACAGAATGACAATCTGCCTTTAAAACCAGAATGCTGTCAAGTGAATTTAGCTTTTAGTAGTGGAGTGAAATGGATTTTTTCAGTATTTAAGAATTCTTACGAGGCATACATACTGAAGAAATCAATTTCATCTAAAACCTACATGAAGCCACAGAAGCTAAATTTTAAAAAGGTTAAAAAATTCTTAAGAAAACTTTTTTATTCTTTGAATAATCAATCAATCAATCAGGTAAACCTCAGACTTATACAGTCTATTTTAAAATGGGCCAATATGCAAGTTCTGTCAAGCAGTTGTGCTTGCACAACTAGTAAGAGGTTCATAAAAAGTGTGTGTGTGTGGGGAAGTGTGTGTGTGTGTGTGTGTGTGCAGGTGTTGCCTAAATGCATAAATTATCACTGACCTTGTATCTGTAAGTCTCATTTGGTATGAATCCTTTACACTGGTTAATTTATCTATTAGCCCAATCTTGCCTTCACTAGTTTTTTGCCTCTTAACATAAAATTGAAATCTTGCTTATGTTGCAAACTCTCAGGAGAGAGGCCTTCATATCACAAAGGTGATACATGAGTCGGCATAACCAGCCGACTGGGCAGAAGAAGTCCAGAACTGGCAAAACTATGCCTGAAATAAGTCAGATCAAGCTAAAAGGGAATGGCAAGGCAGATGAACTTGTTTTCATCCATTACAATTATCCACCAAAAATACAGTCACTCTGTCAAGTAGGGAATTTCAACCAAACATTTTTTTAAATCGGAAAGTGTTCAGCATTGGCCTGTCTTTTATTTTGTTAAAAGCTGTGATAGCTACGTTTCTTCTTTCTCTTGTGGGGTCAAAACTAGAGTAATGCTGATTTGCTTCTGAAAAATCTCATTTAGAGCAGATAAATATTCACAAAACACCACCTACAATTACAATAACGAGAACAGAAATCTGTATTTCTGCTCTAGCCCTATATGGTTGGTAAAAACCTCAAGGCAGCACAAAAGAATTTCAAAATCTCTGTGTTCTGGCACAGGCATTCCCTGCTACAGAGGGATACTCCATACAGTGGGGATAGAATACCGTGGCGTTCCAAATTATCTGTATTTTGACCTAGCAGCTATACACATCCAGTAACTACGTGCATAAGATCTTTCATAGCAGTTAGCACAAGAGCTCTTGCCACCCTTCTCCTCACATTATTGCTCTTCTTTGCTATGACATAACATAAATTCTACTTGCTCTTTGAAAATCCACTGCTGAATACAGAAAAATATTTTCTTCCAATTTATTTATTTATTAAAAACTAAAGCAGGCAACACCAGCCCTGCACACACGTTTTAGGACTTAATCCACCACAAATTATGTTTGTCCAAAACAGAATGCACACATAAAAGGATCACCATTGCTGGCAGGTTGAAGACAACACATCTTAGACTAATATGCTTGGATTTACTTTGTACTCTGTGTCTAGAGTTTACCTGTATTAGTGAACTAGTGGCGAGCTGAAGATGGTTATCTGTAAACATGCTTTTTATTATATATTTGCAAAGTGCAAAACACTAGTATATTACTTACAAATTTTCATATAACCAGATCAAGGAACTCGTCTTCAGTTATTTCAAGTAAAAGTGCTTTACAACATCAGGAATTTGTTTTAATGGTCAATCAGACCAGTCAAAAAATCCCCACTAATTTTAGTAGGCTACAAATTTGCCATAAACTCTCATAGTATCTAATTAAAGTTACTGATATTCATTGAGTTGAATTTTATTGCTTCATATATTATTTTAAATTTCCACAGAAATCATATCACAATGACATCAATGAACCAGAAGACTTCCACCAAGCTATACCAAAGTCAGAAGAAGAAAGGCACAAGAGAAAAACCAGCACCCCCACCTCCAGTACATGCAGGCAGCCAAGCTTTCTCAAGCACAGCACAAAGTAACCACTCATCTTTGTGAATGCAACAGTAAAAGCAAGTGATATTCACAACAATCGAAAATGGCCCAGTCCTGCCCCATTAATTTAAGTGAGGATATAACATGGCAAAATTATGAACGTCTTAACCTTGAACCTTACTTCTGAAATGATCACTTAGGCAACATTATGAGTAGTTTTATTTCTGAAGCAAGTATCTCTAGTTTGAAGAACAAACTAGATGAGGGCGTTAATAAGATATTAAATAAAATTCTTCTTCAAGCTCCAAGGCACAGATCCTACTAAAAAAACCACCCCAAAAATGTAAGTGGAAACCACATAATCAATTTCCTGACAGAAGAACCCAAAGCCAAACCCCATTAATTCCAATTAAAGAATTAATCCAAACGAAGTGCACTGTAAATCAAATGCAAAGCACTGCAAGCCCACTTTCAGTCTAAGTAATTGAAACATTACTGGCAACTGCATATGTAAGCTGTTTTGCTTTGTACAAGATGTTCCCTCTGCCATGCAGCTAACTTCAATTTAGCAGATACAGGAGCTGAGAAAGCTGGCAGGGCAGATCACCAAACACAGCTGCAAACTCATCTCTGGCTCTCTCGCTTCCAAGCCAAGGTAGTGGCAACGTTAATCAAATAAAGAAACTCTATAGAGATACACTTCAGTATTCTGAGGAATCAAGTTCAGAGATTTAAAAATGTAAGAAAGTAGATATGTGAACAATGCCAAACACAAAAGTTGATTGTTAAAGCCATTGTGGCTAAATTAAAACTACTTTTAGCGAATATGCAGACACTTAATTCAATTGTGCTGAAGAGAAATAAGAAACAAAATATTAAAAAAAAGAATCAATATTGGGAAAACATAAAAGAAAAATGTTAAAAATTACTCAACAACTATCAGTAAACATGCAGTAAAGTTACAAGGCAATTGTTTATACTATTTCAATAATTATTACAAAAACATGCATTTGTTTTGCATTAGCGTTTTCATAAAATTTTATTTGGAAAAAGGTATTTTAAAAATGTAATCAATACTCTGGGTTTTACAGTCTCACTGTTAAAATTATCTTTCTTCAACCAACACTTCCACCTTAGAAAGCTGTAACCAAAAGCTCTAGAGAACCTGCTCCCAAGTCCTTTGACATGTGCCTCAGCTGGTGGTGCTGCACCTTCTATTTGCAAATAGTTCTGTAACCAAAGCCTAACATGGTAATTTCAGCATAACTGCACAAGCGTGTCATCTTTTCAAGAACAAAAGAAGCAAAGAATGTGCATCAAATACAAACACATAGGAGTAATCCATGCTCACAGTGTCTTTTATAGCTGTTTAGAAGCATCTTGGCAAGTGGCAAATCTGCAAGGTACTTCAAAGTGTGCATTTCCAATGATGCAACATTAACACGATTTAATAACACTAAGAGCTACACAAAAGTGACCTTGGCATACATACGGTTTACTAGGGAAAAAGTTGAGCCAGTCTAAGTAAACAGTTCTGAAATACATTGTTTCTGACTAAAGCATAATTAAAATAGTCATTTACTTGTAAAATTTAATTTGGTAAGCTAAATTGATCCCTCGACGTTACTCAAAGAACTGGCTCCAGTAACTTTAAAAACAGAAGGAATCATTACAATCATGTGGTTTAACGTCCCAGTTCAATAATTTCAGTATCAGTATCTCCATCCTCAGACTGTATCTTCCCATCCCCAGGCTGGGCTTCCTTTGAGTGTTTCTTTTCAAAGACTATAATCATGTCTTTAAACTGAAATTGCAACCTATCATAAAACTCAGAAAGCTGTCCACACTGTAAAAATATCCAAAAATTTGCAGTATGGATCATACTTCAAAGAATACTTCCCACAAACACACAGCATTTCATATGTGCTGTTTGCAGAAGCGTGGATATATGAATTTATAGTTATGGTCCCGAACTACCTGTGCTTTTTCTTAATTACCACAGCCACCAAAAAGTGCCTTTTTCTTCACTGCTATAGTTGAAGACATACGCATATTGTTTCTTATATTTTAGTGTGGTCACACTAAAAATATGGCATATAAGAAAATGAAAGACATTTTACCAAAACCTCAATTTTCTCCTACAAATAAATGTGGAAGGCGAATTCACAGGGAAGTATTGTATAGATGAATTTCACCCAGTAAAGTGACCGAGCAGGCGGAAGGATGGCAAGTTAAGGCAGAAACGAAAACACTGACTAAACATTACCTTCAATCTCAAGAACAGAACTAATCACTAAGCAGTGCTCTAGTCTAATGTACAGAATCACAAAACACTTGAGGGGAAAAAGAACCTTGCTTTTTGTATCTTGTTGCCTAAGTGTATCTAATGCATACGTGTGGGGGTGGAAATACTACGTTTACATCTGTATGCTTACATCAAACTTGTATTACTCTCCATCTGATTGAGGGCTACTTTCATTAAAAGGTTGAGCCTTCTCAATTGTTAGCAATCTCAATGGAAACCACTAATATTTCATATTGAAACACAGAACCCTAAAGGAAAAAACTAATATAGTGTTGAATGGAATGACACTATAAACTCATCATTTAGGATTGCATCAGTTAAACTGGGGAGCACACAGAAGCATCTCTTCGTCTTTCTCCTGCAATTTTTCCACCACCTGGAAAAAAATAAGTGGAGTTCCAAGACCAGAAGAGAAAAACTAAACTCTCCTTTTTCAAAAACAGTATCTTATTTTTAATGAAGTCTTTTTTTAAGCTTTCATTTGTACTGCTAAGCGTTATTGAATCTGTTTCTCAGCTTATATAGGAAGTAATTTAGAATTTTTTAATTCCCTTGGCATGAAGTAGGAGAAAAACAATACATTCAATAATTCAATCTCACAGGCAATTTCTTACTTCCTGTCATGTCACAGGTACGAGCAGTCATCATCTCCAAGTTATTTAAGAACACTGTACTATGCAATACCCTTATGTTAAATTAAACTCTAAATAGTGATTTTTAAGATTAATATAAACAAAAAATTGAGCCATGTATTTTGTTGGTAACCTACATGCACAAACTATCTTTCCATCTCATATACTCACATATACCCATATCTCTATTCTGTGCTTTTCATTTTGTCCTTCTGTTTATTGTGGCATGTAAACTGGAGCATTATAAAGTTGTTTTAAGAAAAAGTTTTGGTGACTTAAGAGTCTTAAAATGTCAGATTGATACTTCACTTCAACAAAACTATAAGATGCTAGGAATAGCAGGGTAACATGTTTCACCCTGAGGATCTAAAACAAAAAGTTGTACCATGCTGTGGGATGCCAAGTCCTGGACTACATTACTATATTTATGAAGCTAACAAAAAAGTATTCAGATTTAGTACTGTTTTAATCACTTAAGCAAAATAATTATGCCAGACTTGTTAAGAACAGCATCCTTTCAAAGTTGTCTATTTAAAGAGTATTTCACCATCTACCACACACAAACGTTGATTTTAAATTTTTCAGAAAACTATCTCTACTCAAAATGTTCCATCCAAGGCTAACTAGAACACAGACTTAAGGCAGGTGTAACAGAATCAGTTTTGTAGGATCAGTGTCTGTAAACTCAGAAAACCTAGAACCACTTTTCAGACAAATAATGCATCTCTCAGTGCAAACCAAGTTCTCTCAAAGTTGCTAGATAATTTATGCCCCCAGAGAATACTCATTAGTGTTGTGAAATTTATGTTGTTTATGAAGAGACAATTGCATTATTGGCAAATTAGATTTCAATTCTCCTGCATAAATGTACTATACAGTTTGCCCATTTCCTTTCATATATTATACATTCCATAAAAGACATATATATCTTAACTAGTGGGTTTTGTCACCTGGTTTCTAATCACCTGAAATTACTTTAAAGTTTTGTTTGATAAAGATGAAGAAATTCAGTCCTAGTGGAAAACTGGTAATTTCAGACCAGAGCATGGACTAATATGAGCCAAAAGATCTACCAGGCTTATGTCATTAGATATACTACCTTCCAATTATGAATATAACCTCAATTGCTTTGATGAGAGCTATTACAGTGCATAGTATCTCCAGTTTAACTACAGTAGGCTTTTTGGCAAAAGGAAAAGAGAGGACTTATTGTGACTTGACACAATGTCTAAGAATGGATCTGTAGCAGGTCAAAGACACAGCAAAAGCAAAGTGGGTCCCTGACAAGCTCGTCTCCTTTTCAGTCAACCAAAACACTAACTCAGGACTGGAGATTTTTTTTTTCCATGTCCTTTGCTTTTACATATAATTAAACGTGGTTGTTTCCTAAATCACCAAATTCTATGTGATAAGACACAGGTCTGATAATTTGTTCAATAGGGAGAAGAATAACTTCCACAGAGCAAAGTCTTGTTCAACAGTGGACTGCATCCTTTTCAGTACCTTCTTAAAAACAAACGCAAGAAAGCATAGTTCAATCTTATCTTTGATGTATTTCAAGAGGAGAGCACCAACAATCATTTTTCCCTTTTTATGAAAATGCTATGTTAAAGCACAAACTATTCAAAGATTAATTATGAGCATGACCATAAGAAACTACTTTAAACTGCGTAACCAACATCAAAATTGTAGCTATGATCTCAGAAGGGTCAATGCAATTCATGCTCCACATTCAACCAGCATGCAACTTCTATGGAAAATTTAGAGGAATAGAATGAAAAAATTAACTATTTCTTTTGTGACGGGCTCTTTTTGTGTAAACCTGCTCAATTTCCATGTTTTATATTATAAAAGTATTTTAAAAAGAAAAATCTAACTTTTTAAATTTAGCTTGATATTTTGAACAGAAGCAGTATTTTATGCTATTTAGTATGATCTTGTGTGGCCACTGAACAGATGTAATTCTATCTATTAGAATTCATAAATATTCAAGCTCTCAAAGTTAAACTACAGATTCCATTTTATTAACTACATTTTTAATGAATTATGTTATTAGTGACTTAAGAATCGTAATAGGCCCATCCTTGCCAAGTATGAAAGGGAAGAATTTAAATTACGGTGTATTTAATTATCCACATATGACTTTCAGTCTGTAGCATGATGAACAATCAAAATAGACGGTGTCACAACATACTATTAAACTAAGTGTTTAAGTGTGAAGAGGAATGCTCACTTTTTTCCTCCTCTCCTCTAGCAAGACTAACAGACCGGAGATGGGAAATAAAGAGTTCATGATTTATGTTAATACTAACACATAAAATGGCATTCTTCCCAATGAGTTGCAGTTTTTAGAACATGTACCAGCATTCAAGCAACTCACCATCATCATTGTAGTAACAGTACCAAGCACTAGTGCACCATAAAATGCTTAATAGGGTGCAGGAGGTGAGGAGGTGTGGTGTGTGTGTAAATTCTTAATATCTTGCACTCAGCTTCTGTTGTTTTGTCAGACAGATTTGTATCTTGGGGGAGGGGGGATGGAAGTCACAATATACTAGTTCATACCACATAAAAACCTAAGGCAGGGAGAAAACTGGGAGGGAAGAGGGAACAGGACAGCACCTAAGTGTAGAAACCATAACTATTTTATAGCATATAACAACATAGCAATATTTAAGTCCGCATAACATGAACTGATGAATGACTGCTGCATAAAACTGAAAAGACAAGAAAGAAACAGCTTATACAGTTTTGCTTCTAACTTAAGGCACAGACACACTTTTCTTCAGTCTCAAAGAGTTGAGGGGAAGAAGCCTTTTGTATGAACACAGAAAGGGGATGCATAGTGGAACTGAGGAACACCACATTTGCTAAAGGAAAATGCCCTCAAATGCTAGCATCTGCTCAGTAATCTTGCTCTGTCAGGGAACCATAGCAGATTATTTTTTATGTACCCAAAGAACAAAGTTCACAGTCATGTAGCAGATGAATTATGGTAGGGAAAGAACTAGGACTGGAAAGCTGCAGAACAGACCCAGGAGAAAGGGCTGCTGTGTGGAACAATGTTACACCCATCCCTAAGCAGACAGAGCAGAGCAGCAGCCTCCAAAATTTTTTCATCAAAAAGTTGCTACGAAGACCAAAAAAAAAAGTCAAATACTTTAACTTCAGTCACTGCCTACTGCCTTTTGAATATATTCAGGTTTTTTTTTGTGAAAGCTGAAAATACACACCACAAAGGACCAAACCTTGCGGTCTGGAAACATGACTTTTTTCTCTGTCCTTACTAATGAAGAACTAACTTTTCAGGGTGAGAAATACAGGGTAGACAAAAGGAAAAACAGGATACTATCCATCCTCTTCCTCCCCCCCCCCCCTTTTATATTTCAAGCATGTCAGGTTACACAGAGTAGCACAACTGAAAACTGTAAATTCTTATAGTACTCTCTCCACCACTCACTCACAAATCTCCTTTTACTTTTATCCTGACAGTCCCCCCCTCACTGACATATTCCTTTTTACTTTATCCAATGCCTGTCCCACCTCTATTCTACTTTACTAGTCTGTTCATTATCAAATGCAAAAAACACAGGGTGGGAAATTTTGGTCCAGCAAATAATTAAGTAAAAAAAGGACTGAAAAAAGAAACTAATTATATAAAAATCACATAAATTGGCAAACACTGAGTAACAGCCACTTTTAATCATCAGGAACCAAAGGACATCAGCTTCCCTTCTTTTCTCCAGTTCGGCAACAATATTCTTGCACTTCAACAAATAAAAATGGCTTTCTACCCTATGTGACTAAAAGATGAGCATGACCTCTTCCATAATGCAAGAGGAAGGCCTGAAGGTTGTCTGCTGTATTACCCCTCTTAAATAACACTACTGGAACTTACTATGAGTGATGGTCAGAAAAGTTAGAAAACAGAGGACTAAATGGAATAGGGAAGAAAATTCTGAATAGTTAATATTTCATAGCAGTCATTCTTTCAGTCTATAGCAGGAAACTATTTCATGCACTACTGTGACTTTACACTGCTGTGCAATGTTCATAGAAGAGAATATGAATTTACTCCAGTGACTTAACAGCATTTTTCAGTAGTTGGTAAAAATTTAACTGCTTGATTTACAATATGCTTAAATTACAACAAAACCTGGTACCTTAAAGTCCTTTAAAAAAAATTCAGCTAAAAGTGTGTAGCTGGTGTAGTCAAACAGAACTTCCAGAACTTTACTGTCCTCTTTCACTGCTCTGAACATAAATATTTTTTTAAATGGTACTTTTCATTTACTTATTCTTATGAACTAATGGTGGAAAAATATGCTGAATTGCATGGTGCATTAATGCCCAGCCAAACTTCCCTTCTGTAACCCACCACACCATTGGAATAAACACCAAGACAGTGAGCCTTTTCCCAGTATAGTGTTCCAGGCTCTTCTGAAGTACAGTGTAGAGAAACTTGTGCTAGCCCTTAAGCACCAAAACGATTATTAGTGCATCAGCATGCCCAACAATTTATTCTGGGAAGTTCTAGTCTAATATAGCTTTTATGACACATGTACCCATGCTGAATCACAGGTAACAGTATTTTCATACTTCATATCAGTGTTCAGAGCATATGCACTACATATGTTAACTGGGAGGAGTAACAAAAACTCTAGATAATCTACCCAAGCTCCAGTCTAATAAAGCCAATCTACACAGACTTGTACGGAAGTGCCTAGAAGACAAACTCTCATTTCTAATCTACAAGTCCATATGAACCACAATATTTTGCAGCAGGAAACGTCTCCATCCTCTTCCCCCATTTAAAACTGAAATAAGAGTATCTAAAAAATAAAAGATGTGAACAAAAATTTCTAATCAAATGTATCTGTAAGCTAGCATTAAGGAAAAAAGAATACACATTTGTTTAGAAATCAGAGTATCTTTAATTAAATTCTTATTGTGGTCTCGAAACCTTTTTAGGCTAATTTGTAGCAAAAATGATAGATTTATTTTAACATGCACATCTACTACTTCCTTAAAATATAAGAGATTGTACAAATGCTGAAGAATCAACTACTGATCTGCGTTAACGTGCAGATCACCACTGCTGACACAAAGGAGACAACAGAAACACAGCACTTTAATTTAAATACATATAGAACACTTGAAGCACAACTGAAATATACCACTCACAGATGAATGGCTTATGAGGTAGGGAACTGTATCAGCCTAATTATGTCAGAGCCACAGTACATCTGTGTGCATGCATGAAAAAGAAAAATTTGGAAAATTAAATATATCTTCCTTTACATTAGATCCTTTTTTACATAGTTGCATAGTTTTCTTGTCCCTTAGAGGTAAACAGAAAAGACAGAAAGCAAACTACTGAAATTGGTGACAGAAACATGAAAGAAACAATTAGTTTCTCCCCTAAATGATAACAATAATATTTTAATTGAAAGGTTACCAGCCTCATTTACTCCAGAGTGCCATACCTGTTGAAGTTAATGTCTGGATAACTAGAATATTCAGACTTCATCTTTGCATTGCGACGTGGAAAAGTACAGAAGAAAGCATTGGCCAGAAAACTAGCAATCTGTTCCTGTGACATTGTGATGGAGTGATTCATCTTTTGTTTCAGTAGAGGTATTGGCTACAAACAAAAGAAGTGAGGGGAGGGAGGGGCAGGAGAGAAGGGAGAGAAGGAGAAAGAAAAATAATTAGCTTACCCTTTTTAAAAGAAAAAACAGGAGCACAGAATTAATTTGTTAAATTAGAGCAAGAGTAATTTAGGCCATTGGTGAACCCTTTAATCAGCAGCACCATTGAAGTCAAGCACAGTTTATTCAAGACAATTTGGAAAAAGCTTGCTTGACAAACTGCAGATTTCTAATCAATACTAAAAAGAAAGACCAAGAAAACACAACTTATCAAACAAAACCATGGGGAATGAAGCAGGGAAAAAAATAGGTTGGATTTTGCAAATCCTGGGCAATAGCAAAAACTGAAGTAGAACCCCACTTTCAATAGCTGTATAGTTAACAACCCTTAAGGAAAGCTTTCAGCTACAATAGCCATGCTTTATATTTTACAAAGAAAAGTGGAAGTCACACCACAGATCATCATCCTGTGACTTGCTTTGAAATTTTTTTCCATCCTACTTGACGAAATAACATTGATAATATTTTCGGGAAGTGCATTATTGTCCATTCTTTTATAATCAGAATGAACAAAAATCTCAGCTTCACTTTGGTCTTTCAGTTTGGAGTTTTATTTGACTCCAGTCAGTCCTTCTTTAATACAAAAGGAAACAAAGAGGTGGGAAGGGACAAAAATCCCCCTGAAATATTATAAATCTTCCATTTTATCGGGGTTTAGCCTCCTGATTTGGATTTTTCTCTCACCACTTTCATGGCTTTTTTTTAAATTATGGGATAATATTCGGGGGGGGGGGGGGGGGGGGGATCATTCTGACTGCTAAGGAGTCCAGTAACAATTACTATAAACCCACTTGAGAGGAGAAAGGCAACACTATTTTTACCTCTTTTTCCAATATTCTCAGCCATCATCATTAGCCTAGCTCCAGGAGAGCTGCATAGCTACATTTTAATGCTTTTAGTTGTAAATACAGAAATTGCTACTAATTTAGACTGTTGAATACAAAGCCCTGTTTACTCCACAAAACAAACAAGTTTTCCTTTAATTCTTGTAACTACTACATTCACATTCACTGAATCTTATTCTGTCTTCTAGCTATTTAATTAACAAGCTATATTATGATGTCTGAAGTCACACAGCAAGAGGGGGGGAAATACCCAAAAAGCTTTAAGTTCTATAACCCTAAAAAAACAGGATATTTTGGACAGTATATTATACTGGAACAAATTTAGCTTTATGTCTAACAAAAAAACTAGTCTGACAAACTTCTTCACAACGTACGCTGCCTAACAGTACACCATCTTTATAAAAGGCATTACTACATTAACTTGCAAGCCTTGTGCTTGAGTTTGTGTTCAGAAACCTGAAAGCATTTTCAAAACCTTCCCCCCCTCAAGTGACTACTAAAAAAATTTAAGAATTATTCATACCATTTGAAATTATGTATCTACTGTAGGACCCCTGCAGCATAACGAAGTAGGGAGAGATTCCCTACTCCTGTCCAACAAAATCAATTTAGAGAATTGTAACAAAGGAGCTTACAAATTAGAGTTGCTACCCTGATAATGCGTTACCTGTCATATATCCTCACTTATTTGATCAGTCCTATTCACTTTTATCAGCTTTACTACTTACAGAACTGATTCCCATAACAAGAATAAAGCATTAATTAAGGTTTGTACGTGCACAAGTATTGTGATGCCAAAACTAGAATAAAACATGCTCCCAAGTAAATGAAGGCTCTACTAATACCACTTCTAGTATTAAAAAAATATCTAAAATAAAGAATTATATGTTTTAAGGTTACTCAAATGTTTCAGTTTATAAATGCGATTTTCAAACCGAAAGGTTTAACCGTAATTTCACTTAAGAAAAGCAAGAAGCAACTCCAGCATACAGAAAGGAAAGCATTACTGAAGTTCAGGCTAAAAATATAACAGTGAGATATACATATATATATTTTAAATTCTATTATATCATTATAGATGTGTGTTGTCCATTCTGCTCCCTAGGCCACAGCTACATTCAACACAAAAACTATAGCTTTTACGAGGTCCCTAACATGATCCGGATTGTTTTGACCTTATCTGTTAGTTCCAGTTTGCAGAAGTGGAACAGTGGTCTGCCATAGAGCGCTTAGCTAGTTGTGTTTACTTACCTGGGTGCAGATACTAGGGAGACAGAGCGCCAACTTGACCATATCAGGAAGAATGGACTGGAACAAGTGTTGAGCCTCTGCATCTTCAAGAACCTGTTAAAAAGAGGGGAAAAAAAAGAATTTAAAAAGAGGCTTTTTACCTCAGAAAAAATGATTGCACAAAAAGTTTGTGAAAACAGGACCCATCAAAAAGAAATGAGAGCAAACAATAGGTCCTATTAGCTTCATGAAAATCCGTAGCATTTTTTATGGTAGTACGTTACTGCATTTTACCTAATTTAAATACACTAATTGAGTTGTTTAACTCTCAAAAGTTGCAGTTGAGGAAACATGTCACGAAATGCTTTTCAAAGGAACCTCGAATAAAGTTATCATTTGACTCTTTCCAAATCAATGAACCAAATTCTCAACAGATATCAACCACTACCCACCCACAACAGTACTGGAACAATTTACTTAACTTTTATACTCAGGTCATAGTCCAAGAAGTACCTGTGAGATTTTCCTGTTAAGGACATATGAAACACACTGCTGGGTCAGACCAGTGGTCTCCAGCAGCAGCAACAGGAAATGCTACATTAGAAGAGCATCCAAGCCTGGCAACTTTCTGCTGTCCATCCCCACAGTGTTGCCCCAAGAACTATAGCTGTTGGGTTACAGACATTAAAGGGTACAGCCGGCCTGGTCCCACGTGCTGAAGTTGCAAGCTTTTCATTCTCTTCCTGCAAGACAGCTGATCCTACAACTATTTCAGCTGCCCCTCTCTACCAGCTCTAACTTTCTTCCTGAGAAGGAGAGACCAGAATTTACAACACTCAAAAAAATGGGCACACCAGTGTTACAAAAGGCTTCTCAAAGCTTTTACACTCAAGACCAAGTCACATCAAATCCTTCTTGTCCCATTCCCCATTCCCTTCTTGACACTGTCTGACCCACTGTTGATATGTTTGGCTGCCAAAGCATATCAAGCCAATGTATTAAAAGCGAGATCTTGGACTTTCTCTGAATTTGCAACTACCAGTTCTAAGCTCAGCATCATGTACCCAGGGTTTAGATGAACCCACCCACACCCTCATTCATGTATCATACACCTATTTTTTAAAAATGTAAAGTTTCTTTACAGTGGGCAATGCTCTCCTAAAAAATGCTAGGATAGGCACATGAATGGGAGGTTGTGAAAAGAAAAGCAACATAAATCAGTGCAGTTGCAATACACAAATAATCACAAAAACGTGCCATATCCTCAGAAGTCTCACATTCTGCCATATTGACAGGCTGAAGTAAGATCAAGGAGAGAAAAGCACAGTCTTCATCTTCCTGTGCAGTGGTGCAGTTTTCCCCCTGATCTAGGGATCCAGGCACCAATTGTTACTGGCTGCTAGATTTGCATGCTGTAGTTAAGGCAAAAAGAGAGAGGAGAACACACAGCTTGCACTACCACTGGGGAATGAAAGATGAAGGTCCTGGTTCAGCCTTCTGCCTCTACCCCTCCCCTACACCCACGGAATCTGTATTTGAGACAACTACCTCCTACCAGTTTCTAAATTAAAATAATTCTGAAACTGTGGCTTTAAAACTATAGAGTATTATTTTTCCAAGTAAAACTGTTAGAAAATAATTTGATTTACCACCTATTTCACACAAAACCAATAGCAGACAGAATGCATGAAACAGCATCAAGGTATCATCAACTTCAGTCTCTGCAACACTTACGACTAATTGTGAAATCACAGAAAGTGATATTTTAGTCATATAATCAAAGCTTTGTAATTCACACTTCAATGGAAAGTTTAACACAGTCTTCAGAATGTTAAAAAAAAATACTGGCAATTTTCTTGAGCAAAATACAGTGCCTCTGTTTCAAAGCATACCACTCCCCATGAACGCCAAGCTGAAAATATTGTTTAAAGGCTAACAACTTCTGTTCTTCCAAGATTATTAAAACAACTACAGAAGTCTCTGCTCTATTCCTTCCCATTCCAACTGATATAAAGGGGTAAGGGTACTCAGGAATCCAAAATGCAGAACACAAACAAGTGTCCAAAAGACAAACAACTTACGGGGGGGGGGGAATAAAACAATGACAATACCTAGACAGTTACTTTCCATGCATTATGTATGCTGCTCAGAGACATACAAACAAGGTTTTAATTTAAAGTTTTAAATTGAAATGAACACTTACAAAGCAAGCCTAGGAAATGTGAAAATCATTTGACATAACAGAGGAAGAAGCCAAGTAATATATAACTTATTACAGAAAGTCAACATTTTTTTTAATGTTAAGAAATGAACAAGATGCCTCTTTCTCCTGTTGTTGGCTGCATAGGCACTTACATACTTAAACAGTGTAAGTCAGAAATCTAAAACTATGACCTAACTTTTAACATGATCTGCTCTACGAGGAAATTTTGCTCTGTTCTTAGGCACAATGTTTTAAAGTGTCATAAAGTAACAAAATGAGCATTCAAAGGCTGGAATTTCAGATCGCAATACATAAAATGAATATGTAAGTTAAATCTATTCAAAAGATGACACTTAACCTCAGATGTCTACCAGGCTGTCAAATTCTGATATTCTCTCCCCTTCGGGTAACACTTCCTCTCTTTTAAAGTTGACACATAAATAGTGGCTGCCATGCTTTGCTGACTGCCACAGACTATACTGTATCACTTATCTGGTGACATATTATGGCACCCGAGTTTGTCACAGCTGTCAAGACTTCAACCTCTTCTTTATGCTTCTTTGAAAACAATGTAATAATACTATGAGACATCATCTTGCCAAAACAGAAGCAGGGCCAGCAATTGCACAGCTCAGCTCTGATGCAGAATGCATAACTACAAAGTTCACTTCTTAAACTAGGAAGTTCTCCTTTTCCTTACCTTCCTCGCGTCATACCAGACCATGCTCTCCTCTCCGCATTATTTCTATGCATGACTTTTACTAGACCTCCACTAATGAAAACTTCAAAACCTGTAGCTGTTAACACCCAGAAGCATTCTCATCGGACTTCAGACAGATTATTCTTACACATAAATGACAAATAAGGTGGGTTTTTTCGTGAAAAGTGTTGGGTGCCATGGAAACTTTACTGCATTTTCACAAGGTAAGTCACTGAAAGGACCCCATAACACTAAAAAGATTATCATTGTGACTTCAGAGATCTTACCAAGAAACTCCTAACTCTGGATTGTTTTCTAAACAAACCACCAAGCAGCCTAAGCATCCCTGTTTTGAATACTCCCCTATTTAAGCAAAGGTCTCCTAAATATTTCAGGGAAGCACATCAATAGTTTTCAAGATCAAAAACTCTTTATTTCTTCCTGGAAATGTTATAACTTCACAAAGTAGCTGCTGTAATGCGTAATTTAAGAACTCTGTTGTTTAACTGCAGGTCCTTTTTTTTTTTTTTTTTTTAAAAACACACCAAAAGAAACCAACAAAGCAGCCAAACACACACTGTTCTTCTTAATAAACTTCTTCCCTAAAAATTCCTTCTTGCGGAACCACTCAGTCCTGTGCTTCCCAACTGCATCTCGAGGCTATAACCCATTAGTGAACAGTGGCAGTAAGCCAGAAATATGTATCCTTCCTTACTTTAAGTTCCTAAAAAAAACTAAGTAACATGAGCCATGGCAACATCCGCTTAATCATAACTTACCCTTTCTGTCCACATACTCTTCCTGTACAGGTAACATTCCTAAGAGGTTTTTATGAAAAAAAACCTGCAAAACCCTGGGTGCTTGGTCCTCATCCTCTTTTGACCACTAAACCAGCATGCTACCACAGTTGCAGCTTAGTAGACCAGCCACTGTCACTCCATAGTCTCAGCTATGTCCAGTGCAACATGGAGCCTGGTTTTATCTGACAGTCTTTTGAGACTTTGAAAGCAGCAAAAAGAGAACACTCAACTAGGAAAAGTAAAAGGATTCCAGGATGTGGAGTGCTGACACCACAGCTACATCTGACAGACATCCCATGATGCAAATGCCAACCTGGGAGAACCTATCAACAGCACAAAACACACCTGGTCACAGAATTGAATGAAGATTTATTTAGAAGGAAACACTCTCCAGGAAGCAGTGACTTGTACTGATGTAAAATCCAGCATATTTAGAGACACATTACATATTCTACTTATTCATTGCTGCTGCAAGAGGCACGTGTCATTCTATCTCCCCAATACACACACACATTTCACCAATTCCCATGTTGATCTGATGATCTCCTGAGATCCTTCAGCTTCCTAATGCTACAGGAAAATAACTTGGGGAGGATGGTCTTCCTCCGCATTAGTAAGTCCTAACAATTAACAATAATTAGGAACCAGCCTACCAAAAAGTCACGCATTATTAGATGGTTGTGCATGGTGGGTGGTAGGTGAAACAGAACCAGCCACATTGCTTGTCAATGGGCTACAAAGGCAGATACCAGCTGCAACTCTTCTCACTGAAAAAGCAGCAATATTCTAGTTAATAGGAAGCAGTTACAAAAAAGCACCTCACTTTGAAGTTAATCTCCTAGTACAGGAACATCTGTACTGATTCAGTGATGTGCTTTTAACTGCGTACAATCTTTTTCAAGGCTAGAACTATGCAAAGATTAAGAGAAAGGACTGGATTTCCATTGTTAAAAAAAAACATTTGTTTTAAAACTTAAGAAGAACTCCTTAAGAGCTCTTTGAGAGCAGCCCTGCGGAGAAGGACTTGGGGGTCCTGGTGGACGAGAACCTGGATATGAGCCGGCAGTGTGGGCTTGCAACCTGGAAGGCCAACTGTGTCCTGGGCTGCATTAAAAAAGGGATGGCCAGCAGGGAGAGGGAGGTGATTGTGCCCCTCTACTCTGCTCTTGTGAGGCCCCATCTGGAGTACTGTGTCCAGGCCTGGGGTCCCCAGCACAAGAAAGACATGGAGCTCTTGGAATGAGCCCAGAGGAGGGCCACAAGGATGATCAGAGGCTGGACCACCTATCTTATGAAAAAACGTTGAGGGAACTGGGCTTCTTTATCTTGGAGAAGAGAAGGCTCCAGGGAGACCTCACTGCGGCCTTCCAGTACTTGAAGGGGGCGTATAAACAGGAGGGGGAGCTACTCTTTACAGGGGTTGATAGCAACTGGACAAGGGGTAATGGTTTTAAACTAAAAGAGGGGAGAGATTTAGGTTGTATTAGGTGGAAATTTTTCACTGTGAGGGTGGTGAGGCACTGGAACAGGTTGCCCAGAGAAGTTGTGGATGCCCCATCCCTGAAGGCACTCAAGGCCAGGCTGGATGGGATCCTGGGCAGCCTGCCCTCAACCCTGCCCACAGCAGGGGGGTTGAAACTAGATGATCTTCAAGGTCCTTTTCAACCCAGGCCATTTTATGATTCTTTGAATTCTAAAATATGAAATGGTTATCAACAGTTTTAGATAAAGGAAAATACATTAAGTATCATAGCAACTTTGTTTTTAAACAATTGATCAGTTCCTCTTTTCCATATTATGCATTTGTAGCTTCCTTCAGGATTTAAAATAAAAACATATTGTTGACTTTATTCATGGCCCTCCAATCATGCAAAAAATTATTTAGGAATGAAATAAAAGCAGAAGTTATACCCTGAGGGAAAAGCATATGGCATCAGAATTGCAAAGCATAACTTGCCTTTCGCCAAAGAAATCACTTGGCGATTTTATCAGTATTTGCACTGGAGTGACTGATTAAATGTACATGACTTAGGGCTCCAATTCGTAAGACGTAAACGGTTCAGTGAGCCACAGCAGAGGTAAGAGCTCTTGGCCAAACTTGTATTGCAATTTTGCAAAATGAACATTTATGCTGCAGCAGAGAGGCCTGACTAAATGCCGCCGTAAGTAATGGCCTCTTGTCACTATAAACCAGTACTCCAAAATGTAATGAACGAGTGTGCCTGACAGTCCTAATAAGAAGGATCTGAGGTAGCATGGGGTGATAGCGATGGTAGACAGCTTAAATCTAAATCTGACAGCTCATCAAACCAAACAAACTGCACACACAGAACATAAATTTGGACAGCTCTATCCATCACATGGGAAGGCAGAACCATCATGCCAACAGGCAACCTGCATGCCAAGACAGCAATGGCTTAAAGCTTTCAATTTGTTTGGTTTTATTTCCTTATATTAACTTTTGTGGCAGGACAAGGAACAACTGAACCACATTCTCAGGGATAAAGGGGAAAACCAGGGTGCTTCCTTCAGACTTTGTGTCTATCTCCTAATTCTAATGGATTTTGGCCTTCTGACTGTCTCCTTCACAGCTGCCATAATGCCTCATGCACTTTGAGGCAAACTGAAACAAATAGCTTGTGTTAGTAAGTGCTCTGTACCATAAGTTACTACACCAAACTGCATAACTTCTATGTATTCCATTCAAGTAAATTTATTATCTTAATTTCAGGAATATTTTTTTTTCTTTCTTCACTATCTTCAATTTGTCTCAAACTAAAAAACACCCCTACATATTTTTATAGGGCATTAAGCACGACATGATGAATACTTCCAAGCTGAAAAAATTAGTTGCATATAGAGGCATTGCAAATGAGGGCATATATAGCCTACCTAGACATAAGATCATAGAATCATAGAATGGATTGGGTTGGAAAGGACCTTCAAGATCATCAAGTTCCAACCCCCCTGCCAAGGGCAGGGACACCCTCCACTAGAGCAGGTTGCTCAAAGCCTCATCCAGCCTGGCCTTGAACACCTCCAGGGATGGGGCATCCACAACCTGCCTGGGCAACTTGTTCCAGTGTCTCACCACCCTCACAGTGAAAAATTTCTTGCTAATGTCTAGTCTAAATTTACCCTCTTTTAGCTTATACCCGTTAGCCCTTGTTCTCCCACTGCACGCCCTGATAAAGAGTGCCTCCCCATCTCTCCTGTAGGCTCCCTTCAGGTACTGGAAGGCTGCTATTAAGTCTCCTCAGAGCCTTCTCTTCTCCAGGCTGAACAACCCCAACTCTTTCAGCCTGTTTAAGATAATAAGATCATTATTAAGCCTCCTTCAAGTTTACAATTCAAAGAAAATAACAAAGATAGATATGTGAACAAAGCAATACTATTCACATTCTTACAAAGAGAAAGACTTTCTCAGTGCTGCATGCAAGGAATACGCAAGTGGAACATATTATGAAGCCTAAGACAACTTGGAATGGTCTCCGGAAAAAAAAATTCAATCAATTTTTACAATTTTGCAATTTTGGTGAGGATAACAGGGAAAGCAAAAAACTGAAAAAAGTTAAAAATATATTTGGGGAACAAAGACAATAGGAACTTGTGTTTGAAAGCTTGATTTCTTTTTAAGGTTGCTAATAGTCTTGTTCTATCCATAAACATTCAAATTGTTGCTTTTTCATTCACTGCATAGACATGACCTCCATTGCAAAGGCTCCCATTTCACTGTCAAACGAGATGGAAGAGTTCAGTTGTGCTCTTGCAATAGTCTACAAGATACTGGTTCTTGTGCACTTTTGAATAATATTAACAATTTCAATTTTCCACTTTTATTTTAAGTGTATTCCACAGAAGAGCCTCCCAGGTATCCTGAAGTGTCTCCCTCCCTATTCCCATTCAGTTAAGACCTTCCTTTGAAATGATGCTTATATGAAAACTTGAACACACTTAAGCAATCACAACATGTGGGTACTACTTTACTGCACTAAGCAACATTGCCTTCATTTTCTCTTCCTTACAGAGCAGCCTGTACTTATTCACTTGTTCTCCTCTATCTCATACAGAAGTCATATGTTTTTTGTATGCTGCCTGTGTAACACAAACATGGTGGAGTCTGTGACAAGAACTCCTTGGTACCAATAAGACAGCCAAGCCACTGTCTACAACACTTATGCCTTTTACCTGAAAGTAAACCAACCTCAGACTGCCAACCTGTACTTCCTTTCTTCCCCTAATCCCTGTCATATGTGCTTTTAAACATTATAGAATCCTAAAAGCAAGCTTTCTCAATCTGCTATTTGGAACAGCTGGAAAAAAGAAACAAACCAAAAAACTGTCCCCAAAACCTATACAAGTTATTATCAGGTGACTTTAAAAATTACTATATTAACTTAATACACCCCCCAAAAAACAAAAACAAACCCCACTTTAAGTCATATTCTCTAAAAAACGTTTTTCTTCTGGACAGAGAGTAGATGAATTCTACTTAAACACACTGCCACAACTATCTGACACCTCTAGGTTGCAGCCCACTAACCTGTATGCCTATGTAAAACAGACTCTTTGTCATAATGCAAAATATTATACACATAAACAAGACTGAAACCTAGAAGCAAAGCACAAGGGGTGAGATTTTAGTTCCTATTAAGTTAATGAACTTCTAGAACTGCAGGGAAAGAATAAACTCTCATCTGCCTCCTTTAGTTCCCTTAGCTGTCAGAGCCATCCCATTTTGTGAGCACTTGTCTGATTAGGAACCAGACGAAAGACAAAATATTCTTTGCAGGGAAGAGGTGAAAAAAACATAACACTGGAGTATTCAGAGAAGAATCTTATTTGCGAAGAAAAATGCTTCTGACATTTATCAAAATCAGACACTGACACTTCAAAACGAAAAAGGAAGACAGCTTACAAGGCAGAGGTTAATTCATTTTTGTTTATTTTTTTTTCTCCCTGAAGGCTCATTCAAGTCTTCTGCCAATCCAACCCGGGAACAATCTCTCAGGTTTATCATCCCTATCAACAGCAGCTCTGTTCTTAAAGCTTTTCAACATATAAATAAAATCTGAGGAGAAAAAGGTATATTTATATTTAAATATGTGTGTGTATATATATATATATAGTATAGCCCAGTTTATTACTTCCAAGTTACTAGAAATCTAACCTCAATCATTTTCATTACCAATGAGTGAAACCTCAATCCTGATTCTCTACAAGCCACCAATATACTCTGCCTGCATGCTCTTGCAGAACAATTCTATCATGAGTAGAAGCCTCACAACCATTTCCAAAGCAGTGGCAAGAGTCATGAGAAGAAAAATCAAGTACTGCTTTCTAAATACTTTCGAGTTACTCTTGGAAAGTACAAAATAGTGGAAAGGACTATGATCTTGTTTCTACAACAGGGTTGTAACATGGGGGGGGGAAGAAAAGTATTTTTTATCTGGCTGACACACCCTAAGGGTAAAAACTATCCATTTCCAGATTGATTCAGAACTTTTACATCTCTAAACACAGTACTTGGGGAAAAAAAAAGGTTAATACTGATATGATTTTAAAAACATCTGCTAAGAACTATAGCGTGGAAGCATTCAAAAGCCATCAGATATTTACGTTTTTCAACCACTTTTGAAACCAACAACCTTGGCACTAAAAAAAATTATCAACTCAAGATAACACAACAGCATTGGAGATTTCAACAAATCTATAGACTATTTTTTGCTTGATTGTCAGTATTATAGACTCAAAGTAACCAATATCTTGAGAAAAATATACAGTAATTAAGATTATATTGGCCAAATAAGACCCTCAGACTATCTCCAGGGTACACACTCTGCCACTTTTGCAAACCTGCTCTTTAAAGAATGCATGGCAACTAATAACAAACTCCACAACGAAGCAATATAAACAAATCCAGTGTTTCAGATTGAAAAGCAGGAGAAAAAACGCGAATATAGTTACAATACACTTAATTTATGTCTTCATAGTCATCCTAACAATGGCAATGCCTCTTTACCACATCCTGCTTCCATGTACACTTTTTCAGAGAGTGTTTCTCTTGAAAGCTTTGACCATCAGTTTGGTTTCTTTTAATTCTAACTGCTTCAGATATCAAAAGAAAAAACACCATAAACAAAACCAAAAACACAAACTACCACCCACAAGCCAAAAAACGCCAACAAAAAACCCTCAACACTGAAGTCACAAAGCAGCTAAGGAAAGCCAGCACAACAAAAAGGAGGTTCTCTTAGTCATTTGTGATAGATCAGCATGGATAAATGACAATTTACACATAATCCAATGGAAGCAAAGAAATCTGTTCATCAGCCCCCTGCCCACAAAACACCCCCCACACACACAAAACACCCATCAGAAGATAACTTTTAAAACCAGAACATTTATATTTACTAGATTTTTTTTTCTTTTTTTTCCCTTTTTGAGAACAGGAATGTTTTCAATACAGTGAAGAACTATGGAAGAGATCCTCAGGATGTATCTTCACATTGTCTCAAAGTATTAAGTATCCACAAACACTTAAAACACAATATAACTAAAACGCTACACCTGGTATGGTATGTGTAGATATACCTTCTCTGGTAACTCACTGTCAATAGTCTGATGCAATAGTAACTGTGTTGTGCTTACAAAACACCACTTAAAATATGCTCAACTGTTTTGCTGAGAAAGTACAGAAAACTAAGAATAAGCCTGTAATTCAGTACTCAATGTTATTTCAGCCCTACAATGAATGCTTAGCTTCTGATGTTTTGAATGTGTACAAGATGCATTTTCCCCCACCCCAGAAAAGCTCACATTTTGTTCTGTATGGGTACAAATTCCTTTTCTACTACCATGAAAAGAAAACCCCTCATGGCACATTCAAAAGACCTTTTCAGTTTAGATTTATAAAGGTAATCTGATGTACTGAAAATTATTTGAAAACATCTGGACTAAAATGAAATCCAGCAAGGAGCAACGGATAGGCTATTTTCAGCCTTAGGACATTTTGTTTCTTGCTTAAAAGCCTACATTTGTAGTCCCGACATCTCTGCACAATGCTCACTTCTGTTAGTACTGTCCAGACAATTATAAAAATGATTTATCAAAAACCCAGTCACCAGAACAATTTGGTACTTTAAAATTCCTTCCATTTCAGTATTGCTGATTATGGCAATCATTTCTTCAAGCAGGTCATTCAAACAACAAAACTTAAAAGGAAAGACTGACATGGCTCATAAGACCTGAGACAAGAGTGGTGTAAAGCCTTATTAGAACATAAAAATCTCCCAAGATACACACGTACTTAACAGTAGCAGGGGGTTCTTAAAAAGTCTAGTCTTTTTCAAATGAGTGAGAATCCAGAGCCCAACCATTATCCAACCAGACCATACCACAGTCCCATCATCTTCAGATGTTCTATTTAGAGGGTTTTTTAGATGCAAAATTGAAATAATTGCAAAAAAAAAGTATAATTTCCCAAATTGTCGAGGTAATTTCCAAAATATCTTAACATTATTAAATTAAGGTTATTAAGAGTAAGACCACACATAGTTAAAGGCTACATGGTTCTGTGACTGTTCAAAATTTTGCAATTGAAGTCAGTATTTCATTGACAAGAGACTTCTTAATTTCATTCCAATCAGCTCACTGATCTCAAAACACAACCAATTCTTCTTAAGAGAGGAAGCAGACACACTGCCAATATTTGCAGATCTGATTTTTCTTGTCAGTTCTCATTTAATATGCTCCATCTTAACTCAACTACTTGTATGTGACACATTTTCTGGAAGTTCATGACAGATGTACTCATATACTATGTAGCAACATACAAATGAGAAACTATAGTTTGGCAAAAAAATGCACTAAGCACATTCTGTAGACATTATCCCATGTTCTACTAGGTTTAAGCCACAACTCAGCAATTCAGTAACACACATTTGTTACATTTTTCATTGAAATATAAGAGTTTTCTTCTATTTTAATTATTCCAAAGTGCAAAGCATTAACTTACAGTAACAAGACTTATTGTAATATGTTCCACCACTCCTCACTTTTAAGAACATTCTCCTACATTTTGGAACCTGCATAAAGCACCTGCAGTAGAAAAAAAGTAGTATCATAGAAAGTGTATGCACATATGCATATTAATATTGCTAGGCCAAAATTTAAACAGTAAGGATTTGTACAAACAAAAAATAATTTCTAGCACAATAATTCACTTCATTTTTTCAAGAAAAAGAAACAGACATTTTGCTCTTCAAGAAGTCTGATAATACCAATGTACGGTATTTATGCAAAAAGATTAAAAAGTTGTATTTATAAATGAATTTACATATTTACCATGCATACTATATTTTAATAAGTTTATGTATTTGGAAATTACATGTAAAAGAAAATTTGAAAAAGGTACTAAGTGAAGTTCTAGAAATCTACAGGTAGACACTTGCATGTAAAAACAGAAAATAATGAAACCTCACGTCCCAATTGCTCTGGACTTCTATAAGGATTTAGCATCCAGAAGGAAGATTGCCATGCAAGTTTTAATGGAAAGATGCAGGGAGATATAGGATCCCTTTTCCAATCCTGTTTCAAAACTAAGTACAGCTGTAACTGTAAGACTAACATTTTTAATACCCCATATTCTATATCATGTAAAAGCATGACTAGAGAGTGAAGAGAAATAAAAATACATTCCTTCAACTTGACAACTGACCTTGTTTTCTTGATACATGGCTTTTCATCAGATTTTACAATAAGCTGAGATTTTTGTCATTAAAAAAAACCTGCTAACAGCCAGTTTAAATGCTAACACCAGTGAACTCATGCTTGACTGGAAAAGGAGAAAAAAAAATATCAAGCCGTCTGGTACATTCTTCCTTTTCCTTCACATTGAAGGTTTTCTTTGTAATTAAGTATACACAGGAGAAGAGACCAGCCTTTTTTAAGAGCATTATCATATTTCTTTCAACCTCATAGAAAAATCTAAATGTAAGAGTTATACAGCTTCTTTTGTAATAGAAAAGGATTTCCTGACTGCTGAATTTATACGGGAATCAACAGCAAATATGCAGATCCTGGTCATTAAATAGATTGATTGGCTTCAAAGAATTTTCCAAAAGACAAAAAGACCACCAGACATCCATAAATGGCACTGCAGACACACACACTTTTTCCCTACACTGAAAGGCACAACATCCAACAAGTTAGAAACTGAGTATTATACGGTGAACAATGAGAAAGCGTCTTTGCAAAGATATCAATAGCGTATCCCCTTCAAAGTCTTCCTACTTGCACCAAGTAGGCACCAAGGGTTTAAAATCCTCGAGAGAGTCTGGAAAAACAAATTTTAAAAGGCATAAGCACCTTCAAGTGAGGTTCACTTAAAATGTCAATTACCTTTATTATTTTGTCCTCCTAAAAGAGGCTAGTGTACAGATCCCTATGCTCTGTTTGCAACATCTCATACGGGTACTATGCCACAATGGGGCCTGCATGACAAGGCCCTTTCTGCCTCTTAACTTCAACCCAAAGTCATAAGAATGTAAAAATGGACAAAAGTTCATGAAAACCCCAAAATTTGTCTGACAGGGATCAACAAAAATTCCTAGAAAAGTCTAACAGCATGGAAAGCAAGCAATCAGCAGTACCTCCTCACAACTCTTACTTATAGTAAAGAGTTTCAGAGATTTCCAGAATTCATCTATCTATCTGCGTAGATGTCAATGGGACCTTTCTACCAGCGATTTCTCCAAATCCTTTCAAAACCTGATGTAAAGCAATAGCATCCTCTACTTCCCCTGACAAGAAGTTCAAGGGCCTTTTACTGAATATCTAAGCAATAACTGTTGTCTGGCTTTGAAACCCTTACCTCCTAAGAACACTCATCTGGTGTCCCTTTAATGTTGCACAAGAAGAATGAACAGTCACTTCCTCTTCACCCTCTTTTATACACATTTTGGACACAACTGTCACACCCATTCCTTATTTCTCTCAGCTAAGATGAAAAGATGAAACAGTCCTAGTCCATTTAGATGTTCCTCATATGGAAACTATTACATTCCTTTACACCATTCCCAACTCCTCTCATTTTATCTTCTCCATTTCACAGACACAAACCTCCCATCAAGATGAACAAGCTCAGAGTCCAGACAAACATAAAAATAGTTACGGCTACAATGTGAACATCTGCAAGATGTGTCGGAATGAATTTTTCAGATGACTTCCAGAAGTTCAGAGACAATCACTGTCTATGCCACACAAATTTATTCAAACTCCAGTCTTCAGTCCATGCTTCTCAAGAGATAAAACTTACATCTAAACTATTTGCAATTTTCAATACATAAGTAATCACCAGAGGTTACAGTTTATCTTTCAATGACATCCTTTTCAGGACTGAATAGCACACAGAATTTTATTTCACAGAATAACCTTTTAAACACATATACTTGGGCAATCCTATATGCTAACAGTCATCTCCCTCTTTCTGCTTTGCATCTACAAAAAAGCAGTGAGAATAGCTAAAAATCAGATAACTAGACCTGATTGTATCCTTTTACTGAAGCATATATAGAGATCCTGTAACTTAGGTAACTTGGAAATAAGAATTGGAAAGCATTGAGCATACTCCTCTGCTTTCTGAAACTAAAATGTTGCAAATGCTATAGTTCTCCAGGTTTCAAAAGAGTTTAGAAGTCTGAAATTAAACCATGTGAGCAAGAAAAGTACCCATTGTTGCTTCATTGCCTGGAGAGTTCCTTTTTGTCATTTAAAACGTCTGTCTTACATATTTTTCAGTAGATTTGTTATTAACTTAAGTATTGCTCCTAAATCTCTTAAGTTTTAGATGGGACCAAATAATTCAGTTTGACACAGCTCTAGTGCAAAGGACAAAAACAAGTTGTGAGACTGGTTCATCTCAGAAGAGCTCAGATCTTAATGACGACAAAAGTTCTGTGTCATGAAGGTTCCTGAAGCTTCACAACATAAATCCTGCTGACTTAAGTTCTTGTACACTACACAACCAAAACCGAATTTAAAAGAAGAATCATCTTTAAAGTTATGTGCTGTCATGTCATTTTCAGATTTAAACATCCCTCTGTTCCTGAAAGGGGACAGATGCAAACAATAAGAGGAAGAGTTCATGGAACACATTAACAAGAATTATGCTTAAGCTCCAAAAGACTTTAAAGCAATACAATAAAAACAACGCACGTCCAGAACAAGCAGGCCCAATCTAAAGCAGCAGACCATGTGACTGTCTTAAATGGTAAGGCCTTACTTCTCCCTCTAAATGAAGTTGCTGTTGTTGGAGATTAGTATAAGACCTAAGCCTTGAATGACCTCACTAGACTTTTTATTTCACGGACTTGTGAAGAAGCAAAAGAATTTGGTCTTGCCTGGAAGTGGATGGGCAAATCTACAAGAAAGCTAAAAACTACTATAGTGTGTAGCACTAATAGCATGTAATAAATTCCCAACCTGTCATCATTCACATAAATAAAGCTCATCTACAATACATTGTAGGTCCTGAGACAGCTCCATCCACAGCTCCTCACATTTCCTTTTCTTATTGTTGTTTACTCTTCCCTGTCTGGCTTCTAGGTAAGTTCTGGGAAAACAAATGCAAGGATGACTTCCAAGTGACAACGATTTTTGCAAGTATGAAGAAAAATGTTAGCACTAATAATTTTCATCCACTAAGTAACAGCTTGAATAAATCATAAGCCTGTTTGCCAATATTAACAAATAGATAGCAAAACAAATCAGCACAACTGTGTAGAAATTTCACAGAGGACAAAACTGTCAGATGTCCGAAGCAAACAAGCTACCGAGAGTTTTTTGTATATTATTGATGGATGCTATAAACTTTTTAAAAGAAACAAAAAAACCCTAAGCTTCCCAAGTTTACTTCACTGTACAAATAGGAATTTTACTTCCACACACTAAATGACATCCAAAGGAATCTGTTGAAAATAGTGTGCGGGCTCCCTCTTCTGACAATGCTTTGGACAAACTATAAAACTAGTCAGCCTGTGTGTATCAGGGTATGTTGCTTCGGAAAGAAATCCTGGCTCACATATATGATATTTATTTCCCATTAATTAAGAAAGCCAGAAGGGTTTTCATCTTAAAGGAAAATGAACTTAAGCCCAAGAAAATGGTAATTATTGTTATTACAAGGAAATTGATTTGAATCTTACAAGTAGGACTTAAAAAGAATGCGTATTTTGATTGTGTAGCTTGGAAGGAAACTACCACAATAGGAAACACAATGTAAGACTGATATTAAAGCGCTTAACAGATTCATAGATAAGGTCAGATGTGCCCAGAATCAGAAGATAAAATTAACAAATGGTACTTTAGAATTTACCAAGCACAGACTTACTGAAGTAGTATCTGGATATAGTGGCCTTAAATTTATCACTAAAATGGACACCATTAGACTTGTTGACCCAGCTCCCTTCTAAATCAGACCTTAGAATTCTTGGTTAAGAATGTATTGGAAGTCAGTAGGACCCCAAAATATAAATAGATATTTGAGGATCATAGACTCTGTTTTAATTTTTCTTTTAATATATATTTATGACTATTTCTCTCTCTGTTGACCTGCTGCCCCTCCCTTTGGGCTGATTACCCAAGTCAGCTTTCCTTTCAAACAAACCCCTAAACTTTTGCTGGGCAAACACCACCTGAAACACCCCAGTTCTCCCAAAGCCATAAGATAAACAAGAAAACACACAAGCCAATGGTAAGTCCTTAATCATTAACTCCCAAATACAGTAACTTCAAAAGCTACGCTTCTCTAGAACCAGTATATTTAGGTTGTTTACACAGAGGATCTCAATTTTTCACTCAATAGCTGCTCACTTAAGCAGACTGCAAACAGCCTTTGAAGACAGATGTGTTGTTAATTTACAAAACTTAAACTGTTCAAGATTTAATATATCACTTAAAGATTTAAATATCACTCTACAAGATGTATCCCCTACACATGTTCTGTTCACTAAATTCAATATATTCAATAAACAAAGCCAGTGGAAATTTTGCTCATCTCATAGTGCTTCACTGTTCCTTATTTAATACACTGCTGCACACTCTTCACTGTGGTCTAAAATCCATGTTTTGAAACAGCTCTCCTTTCATCTGGGAATCTCACAAATAAATCATCATTCCCAGGTGACAAAAACTGCCTTTTCACCCTCAGGGAAAGATTGATGCCCAATACATAGTTTATTTCCCTATTGCTCCTCTTGTCTCTGGAGACAGCTGATATTACCTACTCTCCTGTCTGATGACCTCTGAATCTAATCACCTGTAGTTTCCAAACTCCCAGATGCACGATATGAACACACCAGGACAAGCTCAGTTGCATTTGTAGCAGTACGATGCAAATCTCATACGTTCCCGAGTCAGATTTTAAAATAAATAGTTTTCTTGTACTTTAGAACATTCTAATAGTTTAAATATGTATTCTTCAATAACACAAAAGTGAACAGTTGAATAGGCCAAGTTAATTTTGGCTAGTACAAGGGTAAATAGGAGCAAAGAAGTCAAATGTCCACAGCCTGTACTTTCCAGCCATGGCAGCCCGAAAAACAGAGACACCCCCACAGATGAGAGGACGGAGCACTAAACTAGCAAGATGGCCAAACACCATAGCTCTCATGGACAGCAATTACGATACCACCAGTATGGTCAATAACGCCATGTTGCATGCAAAACAAAACTCATTCTGTAAAATAGTAGTCCCTACACACAGCAGAAACAGGCAACAGAAAGAACAGTTCCTCTGATCATGACTAAAGCAGACATCTATTTTAAACATATGTAACTAACAAAACTAACTTAAAATCAAATTTAGTTTCCACTAAACCTTAAAACAGCTTAGCAAGCCCCTCCCAAGAAAACATGTGTTTTAAAAGCACTGCTGAGCTGGCTGAATTAAAATACAACATTTGCTACTGCATCTCATTTAATCTCCCATACTGCTTGAATTAGCATAGTTTCTGATCATCAGTCAGGATGTACATTAAGAGTCCAACTTGCATTTGCCATCTACTATTTATTTTTCTTTTCCATCCTCTTCCAGGAAGGTAACATGAAGCCATAAAAACCACCCCAGTCTTTCAAAGGCTCTACAGTTTAAATTGATCATTTCAGTACACAGTAAAATTTTACTGCTAGACCAGCAAAGCACAGTGCAGACAGACACCACTGTAATATAACATTAATGTTGTTTGAACAAGTAAAACACTTTTTAAAGCAAGAAACCATTACACTGGAAATACTATTTCTTAATAAATCTAGTTTTCATAAAACAGAGAAAAGGCACTTCTCACCCTACCTTCAGCAACCTTAGTTGTTACTGAAGCATCCAAACTATCCACTTAAGATTTAAAATTAATCCAGTTTATACAGTATAATCATCATTTCAACTGAAGTTACCAGCCAAGTAAGTGTCCACACAGACTATGACCGCAAAACCTTTACTCTTGAAAAGGGAAATAAAGCCAAAAGTATTGAGACACATAGCCAAAGCAGTCACTTGTATTTTACTTTTCTTCCCATACTAAATCAACCTGGTTTACCTTCTCACAGAAGTCGGCAAGAGCCGTGAAATCCCATTTCTTGGAATAAGCAACATTGTATCTCAGTATAGCATCCTGGGGAAAGAGCACAACAAGATAAAGCTTAGAGACACTTATTAACAGTAAAAGAGCAATTTTATGAAATTTTGTTTTTGAAGGAACAGTACCATCTAGTGGCTAAAACCTGTTACAGAGCCTAACAAAATCCATAAAGCTATTAATATGATGTGACTCCACAATACTGAATCTTTTATTTTAGGTTTAGCATTAAATAAGCTTTAGTCTACAGGTCTTTCCTCCTAGCACAAAACAAGACAAGGCATGCTTGGATCCGTGTACAACACACAAGCTAAACATTCCCTACCCCATGCGTGCCCTCTTTAAAAATACCAAAAAAAGTGTCCTTCAGCAAAACAGCAGAAATTTTACCAGTTTAGGAACTTAATCAGAACCACAACAAAATGAAATAGGCCCGTTACAACAACCAGTACCTATAAAAAAAATTCACAAGAAAAAAAAAAACAACAAATAAAATAGTATTGCCAAGGGAAGTTTCAAGGGCTGCCAGGGAAGCACTATTTATTAATTTAATGTTTATCTGGAGCTTTTGCCTCCTATTCCTTCCCTGCCTTTGGGGTATAATATAAATTATATTATTCTTCACAAAAAACATAATAGCAACTCTAAGCTGCTCCAAAACACAATTCATTAAAAGCTAATGAGAACTATAAATGTTATCAACAGAGCTTTAGTCTCCAAGATTTACACACTTTTCAGCAGCTCAAATTGTTGCAATTTTAATGGAGTACACTAGCGTGAACAGTTAACTGTTTCAAACTCTCACGTGTGCATGGCCCTACCATCTGGTTACAGAAAAAACCTACAAGACACATTCACCACAAACAAGTAGATACCACTGGACAAAGGCAGATTTGTGTAGACTTACAAAAGACAATTCATTTTAATAATATCTAATAAATTCAATGGTAACACTTAAGACTCATTAAGACCCATAATTCATTAGACTCCCTTGAACACATTTTTTTTTAAAAAGTATTTATTTTTATAACTGATTAAACAAATAGGACTGAGCCAGAATCATAAACAGTACACAGAGAACTTGAACGTACTTACACGTATATAGACTTCTTTTCAAATTGACAAGCTTACCTTCAAATCATGCGAGCAAGTAAATTTGTTAAGTAAGGCAGTTTGGATGAGTTCCCATCTACTTCCAGCAGTTCTATCTCCATTCTTTAAAACACAAGTCCAAAACAAAGTCAGATAAAGTTATTCAAAACAGAAATACATATTTACTAATATTTGTCTTCCTCGATACATTTTTTAAAATAAAGTTTCCTTTATTTGTGAAGTTCTTTAAAAATAAAACACATATTTTGAGTGATTGTGAAGTACTTCTGGAACTTCTAGTCCACTACATTTTAAGAGTTTATTTTTAATTGAAGCATTCACAAAATTCATAAAGACCTCTTTTTCACGTATGCAGCACTCTTCCTCCTGCCATCTCAAGATAATAATGTTCAGTACAGTCCTTGTGAAAAAAGTGGATTTTGCAGCTAAAACATGACCACAGTTCATTTCACAACTCAAAAACCTTAGAGAAATGTAGTATTAAGAACATGAAGAGCACAGATTATAAAAGCATATTGCTACAGCCAACTCTTGCATCAACTCAAATTTAAGACATCCTTGGTATTTTTCCTCAAAAGAAAGTCTTATTGCCCATTGCAAGCAATAACGATATTCCTTATGAGACTACCACAAGGGCAGAGACAATTCACCTTGCTCAAATGGCAACAAAGATTTCATCAACACTTATCTCTGAAACACTAATTAAATTCATTTCACACTGTATCTGTAAAATTGATAAATGAAAAGACAGAGTATTTCCTAGGGGCTATAAAAATACTGGAAACTTGAATGATGGAATCTGTTCCAGATTCAAGTATCAATAATCATTATCCAGTCTTCACTACAGGATACACTTGCTCATTTTATTCACCACAGTCTAGAGTATTCAGTGGGTATCTTTCAGTGAGTCTCAAGCAGTGATGAGAAATACCAGATGAACAAACCATGAAGGGCCACCTCTACTCTCTCTGGCACTGTTTTAGCAGAACAGCAGTCAGATACATATCAATCTATCAGCAATACCTGACAGAATATTGTAATCAGAATGTGGTTACAAATTAATTCACATCTGTTGTCATCCCAAATTGCTTCATACACACACAAAAAATAACATATATGGAATATAATTTGATATGCCCCTATAAGTATAGAAATATACACACCATTAAATCAATGGCTAGGTAAAATAATTACTACGAAAGAACAAAAAAATCTTCTGCTCTGCCTGAAGCACCATGACACAGAAAACAGCTTTTCAGACCAGGTACATTAATCTTCTTGATTTTCCAATCCCATACACACAGTTTGCCAACTGAGCAAATGCAGTAAACTGAAAACTCATCTATATGTAAACAAACTTACTTGATTACAGACCTGTAAATACTCTGTCTTACCTCATCCTCTACAGGGTATAAATTTTGTTCTGAGCAGGGCATTTTAACATGTTTGTTGTCCCACAAATCTTTGTAGTGAGCTGGAAAAGGTTTAGGCACCTCTCCTTCCCTCAAGAGATCTACCTGCAACACAGAAGGAGGAGGAAATAAAACACTGACTCTATTTTAAAGTTTTTAAATGGAAGAAATGAAAAGCAAGCAAAACCAGTTTTAAGCTCTGATCTATAAAAAAATCTTTTCGGAAAGAGGAAAGCTACAGACTGACCACAGACAGTGGTCACTTGTTACTCTTATGTTATACACCACCTGTTACTCTGATGTTATACTTGGTGAAAATGAACCTTATAATTTGACCTCTTGAAACACTCAATACATGCAATTCTTTTATATCAAATTATCAACTCAAGACTTCCTCTCATTTACGAATTTAAGTAACTACATAGTTTCAGCCAAATATTTTCAAAATGTAGTTTCAAATGTAACCATAGTCATGTGCAGAAAACATTTTTTAACCTAATGCTGAAAAGGTGGAGAAATCATAGATACGGCAATATTTCAAGTTTACTCCACAGAATATCAGGAACATAAAAATAAATAACATGACGTTCTTGAAGACTTAATCTGCTATACAGCCTCCTGGCAGCACTGACTGTCTCAGAATTTGCATTTAAACTTGATGTGCTTTTATTTTGTTTGGGATTTATCCATGACCCTACAGGTTTCTGGTCACATGTTTTATTTCAACACTGCTCCAAAGAATTTAGATCAGATGTGATATATTTGCCTTTAAGTGCCGTGTTAAAATTGCTAGAAACATCTCTTCATTCTTTGTCTTTTTTTATTTCTTGAATATCTTGAGTCTTTCATATATTTTGAGCTGAAAACAGAATTATAACATGAAAACGTCAACGTAAAAATTTTACTTGCAGACTTATTTAAATTCCCACAATTTACAACTCAAACAAGTACGTACACACACACCTATGCAAAAGAAGAATACCTGTCCATAACAAGCCAGAGGCAGTAAAACCATAATTACATTTCTTCTGGATCTTAATATCATAATTCTCTGCATGAGCAAAGTCAATTTTCAAGAAAATCAGTTGCCCCAATCTTCTCATAAGGTATGGCAAAGCAAGATTTCCACAACCTGCTAATACTATAAGACTAACATTTGGCATTTCATATTACTGAACAATTCAGTAAAAAATTTGATTTCAGGTAACACAATGAATTATCGTACTCTGACGGTTACTGTATGATTGGCTGAGGGTCGCAGATGGGGAAGACGGGCCCCACACATAGGCATTCTCCTCATCTCTTCAATTGGTGTCCCAAACCATTTCTTATTCATTGGAAGAGGTGGCGGCATATATTTAGGAATCTTCTTTCCTGGCCTCTGGGGTTTGAATTCACACTTTTCTTTCCTGCTGTTAAAATAAAATACGTTGAGACATTTTATTCCCACTGAAACACCTGGTAGGCAAATACACGAATTTCCACTCCAGGGTTTCATTTATACCAGTCAGTGTATTTGCTAGCCTTTGCTGCAACCCCAGGCCAAAGCTTTATTTGGGGTAAACCCCTGCCACCACCAGCCTCCTCCCCAACACACACGAGCACATGATGTCTACCAAAACACTCTTCTCTACAGGCTTATAAACACCTTCACAGAACTGGAGTCGGTTAGCAAAGCAAGGTTTTCCTCTACAGAGTCATGCTCTTTCTCAACAGGATCTGTTTATCCAGGGACATGAGACAGAGTCATTTATCTGCATTTGTCAGGATACCCTCTACAGCCTCTTCTCAACTGTTAGAATACAAACATGTGCATGCACAGGTGCACATATCCCTTCTTCAAACTTAAAAAAAAAACAAACCCAAGAAACTTCTTAATCATCCTTCTTACTAGGGTTGTATTTTTCATGCCAGGCATACAATATTTGCAACGAAAGTAAAAATTCAAAAATAATACAAAAAACGCTTGCAAAATTCAGATACACGGAAGAGCAGACGATCTAATCCTCTTTAATGATTAAGGTATTTGCACGGATCCGAGATATTTTGGGGAAGAAAAACCTGAACCTCCTGTATGTTTGATGTAACATACCAGATGTTTCTCATGCAAGAGAAAGTTCTCAGAGTAAAATGTGAAACAAGTTAAAAGCCTACACTTTGACGTACTGTTGAGACCTCTAAATTCCCCTTACCAAACTGACTCCACCCTTGGATAAAGATGTTGTCCAACCTGTTTGCTGTGTCTATGCATATGCCAGTATTTTCAGGTGCAGACAGTGCCTCCAACCAGGCTGATCACATGCAAATAGTGTAGCCACATCGGCACGACACTGGGTACAGGCCCACTGTGCTCATCTGAGAGTCAAGGAATAATTCTGGCATAGCATTACTGATGACTGAAATCTGTTTAATACGTTACTGCTTCTTTCTCCACAATTTAAGATCTGAGCCATTCTACTGTCTGCTGTAGACCTGGTCTAACAAAACCAGGATTAAAGCTTTAGGATTTTTCTAATTGCTCTCTCAAGCACTATTGAGAACACCAGTATTTTGCCTGACACTGCAGTTTATAATTTTCATCTCCTCTTGTTCAGGCTCAAAAAAAGAAAAAAGAAAACAACCCTCAACAGCCTCATACTCTGCGAGGATTCCCATCTATCCACACAGCAAAACTTTTGCATTAGTTTCCCTTCTCAAACATGGATTTACTGTAACACACAATGCTCTAGCACTCACAAACACAAGCCTCAACCTCTGCTGCTTTGTTACAACAGCAATTCATTTAAATTAGTGATCCATCCATTTTTCCTAAGAACTACCTTTTTTTTCCTTTAAAAATCCACTCTCAGCCTACTCGTCTCTTAAGATTTCTCAGTTGCAATATCCCACTGCTAGTTAGCCACCCTCTGCCACCCACTTGTTAATTTCCTTGAAAGTTATGGTTTGCGTTGCTCTTCACATCCAGAAAGGACCTCCCCATAAAGCCGTTCAAAATTGCTTTCTTGCCCTACTTTAAGGACTTCAGTCTACCAAGATAATTGTTTATTACACCAACATACATGGTCCTCTTGTTTCTGCTTCCTCTTTTGTTGTTTATTCCCTTTCTCAGCTCCCACTAAAATCTAAGCTCTTCAGAGCAGAGATTATCCTTTCATCCTTACACAACATCTAGCATACAGAGTCTTGGGTCATGCTCAGAGCTTCTATTTCCATTGCTGCAATGTGTAATCACCAGTCCTTCTCTCTTCCAAATTACATATAAAGCCAAAGAAAATCCTGAAAAACACACACACATCTCTACAACTGCTTTCAAGAGTGAAATTTTTCACGTCTATTCCAACCAAAGCATCAGCAGCACTGATGCTTCAACAAAATAGTTTGTAGTTTTTTTGACAGATTAAAAAAAAAAAAAAAAACACCACACATCAGTTTCCTCAAGCATTCTGAATGAAATAACGAGCGCTAGAGCTACACTTCATAAAGCACTCCTGTACCCCCATTTGAAATGAAGGGGCAGACAGAACACTACCTTTTCTCCTCAGCTTTAGGTATCCTCATAAAGTGAGAGGTGATTTTGGAGTCCCTCTTTATACTCTGTTTTGCACCTTTGCAGTCTGACGATGAAGCAGGAGAGATACCAGGTGACTTTGTATGCAGACCATCCTCTTTAACAGAATTATCTATTTCCTTAAAGCTTTCACAGCCCTTGGCAGAAAAATGTGACTTTCTTGACTCCAGTTCAGTATCCCCATATTGAATTCTAAAAGATTTGTTTATGGATTTTGACGTATTAATCTCCTCGCGCTCATCAAGAAATGGACTTGTTTCTTCATCAGCCTCTGACCCATGACAGCTATTTTTAGAATTATCTACATCCATTGGTGACTCCGGTTCACTTTCTTTCTCAAAAGCAGGTGAATCCCCCGAACAGCTTGGATATTTGCTCAGTTTCCCAGGACCTCCAAGATCAGATATGCAAGCATCACAACCAGCATCTGAAAGTGGACTTTCCGGAACTACATCCCCTCCTTCTTGTTCGCCTGTTAAAGAGGCAGAATTGCAGCTCTTCAGCTTCTGTGAATTGCGTGAAGCCACTTGTCCATCTGCCCCAGTGTCTTTTGAAGAAGGTTTTGTATTTCCCATTTTCAAAGACCGGCCTGATGATAATTTCCTCTGAGTCCAATTATCACCACTTTCTTCACAGCCCCTCTGAGCCGGCTTGCCAGTTTTGTGCATCTGATCAATGTTGGCGTTTTTAAAGAGGTCTCCAGACTGTGTCCCCTTCACAGGCTCTGTGTTCAAGAATGAATCTTTGTCAGCAGCATCCCAGTTGTACATGCTACCTGTCTGAGGCAAATTTACATGCTTTGCACCAACTTCCATAGATATTTTTGAATAATTTTGCTGACAAATATTCTCTAGCTTTTTCCTATCATGCTCACAAAAGTTCTCTTTTTTAATGGAAGTCATCTTGGGATTTGCTTCAGTATTGTTATTAATTTTGCTGTGTAAGCTGTGGAAGAGAAATAAAGGAATTCAATGTTTTGGAATTGAATGTCTTATCTCCAAATTAAATTTCTGTGTATACTTTTTTTTTTTTAAAGGAATGATTGTAAACATACAATAGAAACTACAGAACTTCACCCACTATACTCTGTAAGTAGGCACTACTGGGATCAACAAGTTTTACTGCACTGGGGGATATAGCTCAGTAAGAGCCTATTTCCACTTACAGGCTCCAAAGGATGATGCTTACCTTAGAAATCCATTCCAGTGATTCGTAATCCTTATTTTCAAATCTAAACAGTATTAAGCTGTTACTTAGATGTTTTCTTCAGATGAGAAAAGTTAGAAGTTATGATAAAGTTCTCCTTAACTTTCATTTTAATCAGGTAAATACAGTAAGCAAGGAAATCAATGGTTTTGTAGCCATTCCCTCAGAGCTACAAATTCATCTTTTAGAAGAGCAGAACATAGTAATCCAACATCCTATTACTTCCTTACATTTATAAGCAGTCCTTGACACTTCAAAAAAACCACAAGACAAAAGTATAAAATATATTTAGAACTGATACGGAAAATTAAAAGACACATTAGGTGAATTATTTTTAAAGAGAAAAACAACCCAATTTCCTAATGTCCTGTGCTGTCATACACAAAGAACAGAAAGAAACGTGTCCTAACAGTCACGCAAGAAAATTGAGTGTTGTGTGACCAGCTGAATCTTCTTAAGACGACATTGGAAAGTCATTTCACACTTAAGTACTAATTTCTGCATCAGTGTATCAATAAAGAAAAATATTTAGATGTCATATGAACATTAAAAAAAATTACTAGTCTCAGTGAATATATTGCTCTCAACACCACCTTCTCCTTAATGCTTTGTTACAACATTGTACATAACCAATGCAAACTAAGCATGCTAAACTCTGTATGTCTGATCATTGCCCAGTTTCCCCATCTACACTAAGCAGAAATATATGCAATTATCACACAACCCTAAATTCAGCAACCGAACATCTTAATAGATTCCTTTAGGCATTAATCCTCTCCATGAATGTTAACAGATTCTCTTCTAAAAGAGCACTCTGGATAAAGAGATAGCATTCACACCTCCATCACTACAGAACAAAAAGAAAAAAAAGTACTCGGAGCAACAGATGACAGCTTGGAACTCCACCCATAGGAATATTATTTGAAAACAAAACGATTTTAGAGGGTTTTATGTTATGATAATTTAATTCCCCATCTATACATTTGTTCCTGCACTGAAAATTCTGATGCACAAAAATGAAAGTTATGTTACTGCTGCATCAATGAAGGACTGTTTAAAGGTACTGACAACACCTGTTGTCAACTTAAGATGAAAAATCAACTGTAACACAAAGACAGCTTTCAGATTCAAATAAATTAAAATTACAATGTCAACTGCAATAGAAAGACAAGTGAAGCATTTACACAACTAACCTGCTGCTTGAAAATGACTAGGCTGTAATCTGTCAGCAATGCTGGAGGAGGGCATATAAAAGCAATATTCTTAATGTGAATCTTTAAAAAAAAAAATCTCTCCTTAAGCATCCTCTTAATATTTCTGCTTTACTGCAACCTATAAGCCTGCAACTGAGCCTCCTGTACTTCTCTATTAATCATTGCCACAAGTTTTCATAGTTTATCTTAAACATTTCAACAACGCCAGGGCTTTCAATTTATATTTGTTAACCACTATCAATGAAAAACCACCACATTTACAACTGCAGTTATAGAAAGGTAATACCTGATACTTCTCTGCACCGGATAGTTAAGCTCTTCAGAGTTTAATTTTAACGCTGCCTTGCAAACATTGCTCCTCACAGACTACGTTAGCAGAAAATATCGAACTCTAGCTGGCGCCATTCAGCAGCAAAACATTTTTATAACACCTTTCACAGAGTAACTTAAATGCACATGTGAGCACCTGTAAATTCTGGTCCAAATTAAATTAAATTGCACATGCACTACAATCACAGCTCAATGACACAAACCAAAACAGACTTTTGTCTGCAAATTAACAATGGAACTGTGAGTTGAATGCAGGACTATCAGCCAAAATCTGTAACTGTTATTGCCCCATGTTAAACAAAAATAAAAGCAGAGCTGTTTACTGAGGACATAGACTATTACAGCTAACTTGATCTACTGCTTGGCTGCCACTGGAAGCAGCAGTCCCACTTTGCCTTCCCTTACAGCAGGTTCCCATCTTTTTCTTTGCAGGAGAAAGGGTATTTAGTTACCTGAACAGTGAGATGCTTCAGGAAACTAAGTCAGCAAGAAAGTTTGGTTTTGGGGGGGTTAGAGGGGAGGGGTGGGAGATTAGTTAGCTTTTTTTAGTGGAAGTCCATCAGTTAGTCATAGTCAAGAGGATGTGCCAAGGTAAGGAGAGCAGCAGAAATGGGGTTGTCTTTTATTCAGTAGCTAGCTGTAACAGCAATCTGCACTTTTAGCTCCCCACAGGCCCACTCAAGAAACACAACTTTTGGAGAGGTATGCTGTACATTTTACCTTTTGGACTCAGTTGTCTTGGGTCCTTTATTCTCCAACCAAGTGGTAATCGTCCGTTGTTTACAAACTGAAAAACCACAGTTCACTACATTATTACAAGAAACATGATAAAACTACAACATGATTGCATATGAATAAGATAACTTGTACTAAATGAAGATAAAAACACCTCAATTAAGTCCTCACTATAATCTCTATTACAGGAAGCATCCAGACACCAACACTATTAACATGTGATGCAATGTTTAATTTGTATCAGTCAGCAGCGACAGCTTCTGTAATAATCTTTATAAACACCGGGCATGGTGTGGGGTCTTATCCAACATTTTTTAATATGGTTAAAAACACACAGTGAATGTCTAGACTACAAAAAAAAAAAAA
>WKFP01015562.1:733296-802262 GCA_011057875.1 Pterocles orientalis | reverse complement strand
AACTTGTACTAAATGAAGATAAAAACACCTCAATTAAGTCCTCACTATAATCTCTATTACAGGAAGCATCCAGACACCAACACTATTAACATGTGATGCAATGTTTAATTTGTATCAGTCAGCAGCGACAGCTTCTGTAATAATCTTTATAAACACCGGGCATGGTGTGGGGTCTTATCCAACATTTTTTAATATGGTTAAAAACACACAGTGAATGTCTAGACTACAAAAAAAAAAAAAGGCAACTTAGAGATGATAACAAGAGCTATAAATTTCAATTACCACCACTACTACAGTCAGCCTGAAATCTACTTCTGCTGAATTTTGGAATGAAGATGCAACATGACATAACTTAAAACAAACAAAACTAACAGCTAGGCACCCCAAAAGACCCAGATGAGAACCTTATTTGTATATAGCATACTGTGAAACATGAGACTTTAATATAAAGATTGTACATCTTAGAAGTGACAAGTGCTGAGAAAAGGACAATTTTTCCCTTCCATCCATAAACAATTTGTAAAGCCTACCAATGCTTACTACCCTAAACAGCAAAAAGTGAAGGTCACATTTTTTCCAGACTTAACTACCAATGACACAACTCCACTGAATGTGATCAGCCTTATCTCTGTGACATTCCAGCTCAGACAAGCTTTCAACAGAACAGCAGCACCCAAACCAATTATGTAGGGACTTGAGAGGGGAATGGGGAGAAAAAACTTAAGGCAGTTATTTCACAACTGGAAAGTAATAATGTTAGCATAAGAAGGGTTTTTCTGTTTTGCTTTGTTTTTTAAAAGTAATTCTGAAAATGTGGCAGCTGGCCTCAGTGCCTTTCTTTCCATTTGCTGAGAGAAGTTGTCTACCTGCCACTGCTGACTGTGCAAGGTGTTTACTCACTGCTTAAAACTGGGTAGGAAAAATTTGTAGTTCCCCTATTGAAACAGTAGTTTTGCAGAACTTAAAACACAGTACAGCAGATCGGGATATTCAGATTAACAGACACTACTGAAAGACTCAGCATTTTGCTGCAAATGGAGGCTGTGTAACTTGTGGCACAGGTAGCTTAAGCCACAGGTAACTTAAGAGACATTGTTTCATAAATGATTTCCCTAACATTCAAGGCTTCAAACACTTTTCCACAGCTGGTTATTAAACATCCTCATCAAAAGTACAGGATTTCTAGAATGAAAAAGTAATCTCCAGAAAATATTTAAATAATTTTAAGTTCTTCTGAAACAGCACAAACAATAGTGCAAAATTGCCATCATGTGACTAGGTCACCATGAGGTAATGCCAAGCAATACACAGACTAAAAGCACAGGAATACCTGTGCCATACTCAGCCATTTAATTTTTCAACAAATGGTCAGCTTCACCCCACTCAGACAAAAACTACAGCTTGATGAATTTTATCAACTAAAATATTTTTATTTCTAAAAACTCACCAGAACAGAAGTATTTTAGTCATTCTGTTTATCAAATGTCACCTTCTTATATTTGAAGTGTTAACCCAAATTGCTACAAGAAAGGGGAAAGAAGGAGCCAGAAGAAAACCTGAAGAGACATGTTAAGACACTCAATGAATAAGCCTCTCCAAAGGCAGCTGACCACTTCTTTAAGTATAAACTTCCATTGAGGAAGGAATACTTATTCATTAGCACAATAAACAGAAGTGATAGCTGCAGCATCAGAACAGAACCAAACAGCTTTGGTCCAACTTTAACACCTGTAGCCATTTAAGCCCTATAACCAACGTAACACACATCCGCTTTCTTTAATACTACTCACATCTCTTTTTGCTATAGGTAAGGTGATAGAAACATAAGAGGCAACAAAAAGACAACATGGGCTTACATTCAGTGTAAACAATGAAAACAAGTTTTGGTGGTGTAATTTTTTTTTACAGTAGCCTCTAAATTTCTATTCAAGACTCCCCAAATCATTCCCATAAAACAAACCATTTCTCAGAATCTATCACTGAGCAAAACAACTTAATTTTTAGAAGATTCTTATTTATCACTCTGTAAGAGTGCATACACATAAGGTCAAACTATTGTCTACTCCAAGTTGCCTCTCACTTACTGGTTACCGACGTTTACGTCATCAATAGAAGACCATAGCAAATCTGTTTGTTGTTTTTTTTCCTTCTCTGCATTCTTTTCTATTTCTATTCCTGGTACTTCACTGCGCATTAAAATTTTGACAAGCAAAAATAACCCGAGGAAGCCTTGCGGGAGCTTCTTCCACACAGCAGGGAGCACCCCGGGCCTGCAGCCACGTGTCCGTGGGGGTTTCTGTCACCACCCTTCGCTCTCTCTGCAGCTACAGCCTACCACGATACGCCGCTGAACCTTATTTGTCTTGCGGCACGTCCTTGTCCCCTCGCACACTAAGCACGCGCTACCTTTCGCAGCTCACACCTCACTTGGAGGGTCGCATCCCACCCAGAGTTTGTAAATAATCGGGCACAAAGCCAGGATAAAGACCCTGTACCCAAAGCCTCTTCCAAAGAGAAGCAACGGGCGCTGCCGCGCACCGCCGAGCTCAGGCACACGGGCCACGCCAGCTCCATTACACACGTTAGACACGGTTCAACCCTGAGGTCGCAGCCCAGCCCCTGGCCCGGCCGCCTCCTCCCGCCAACCCCGGGCGCGGCGGCGTCTCCCGCGGGCCCGGTGGCGCCAGCGCGGGAGGGCCGGGGCAGAGCAGCTCTCCGGCCCGGCTCGGGCACGTCCGGCTCAGCCCAGGCTCTGCGGGCAGAGCCGCCCCTGCCCCCGGCACCCCCAAACCGCCCGGGCAAGGGGAGGGAGAACCCCCGGCCGCACCCAACCCCGGCGCCCGTCTGGCCGCTCCCACTGCCCCGGGGAGTGCGCAGCCCCGGCCGGTACAAACCTTTGTTCCCCACGGCGGTGGCGGGGCTGGAGCTGCTGCCCCCGGGCCCGTCCTGGCGGGGACCGAGCGGCGGCGGCGGCGCTGACCGCTCTCCCTGGAAGCCAGCGCCGGGGCTGGCGGTGCTCGGCCGGGCTCTCTTCAGAGGGGGGTCCCGCCCGCAGCCCGCACTCATCCTCGGCGGGCCCGCCTCCCCCCGGCCCGTCCACCTCAGCCGCGCGGGCCCGCCAGCGGCCGCCAGAGACAGGCGGCAGCGGCCCCCCGGGAACGACGCGACGATGCGGCGGCTCCGCCCCTCTGCATCCTCCGGTCCGCGACGCCGAGCTCGTCCCGCCGGCCGCCCCCTCGGCGGGAGGCGCGGAAAGAGCACGGGGGCCGAAGCGCGTCCGGTGAGGCGGTCCTGGGGCCGCCGCCGCTCGCAGTAAAATGGCTCCCCGCCCCCCTCACCCCGCTCACCATGGCGACCACGCTCCTCCCCCCGCCGGCGGCAGGCGCGCGGGCCGGAAAGCAGTGCGGCGCGAGGCACGCTTTACGGCGGCGCGCGGCGGAGGTCGTTGCGGCGGTGGGTGGCGAGCGCGAGGCCCGGTGGAGCCATGGAGGGCGGCGGCAACTCCAAGGGCACGGGCCTGGGCGGCCTCTTCGGCGCCAGCGGGGTCGGGTACTCCCACGCCGACCTGGCCGGGGTGCCGCGTGAGTACCGGCGGGGCCTGCGGCGGCGCCCGGCCTCCGCCCGGGTGGCGGGTCTACGGGGGACCGGGGGGAGGTGGGGGCGGTGGGGAGATCGGAATGGCGCGTCCTGGGCAAACGGCCGGGGCGGCCCCTGAGGGTCCGAGAGAAGCCGAGCCCCGCGCCTCCTGCGCTGCCTCCGCCAGGGCTGGGAGGGGAGGGGCTCGGGTTCCGCTGCGGCCAGGGCCTCGGCGGTGGCAGGGTGTCGCGGCGGTCACGGGTTACGGAGGTGTCGTGTCCACCCGCGCCGTGCGGCTCCGGTGGCGCTTCCTGAAAACAGGGGCTTGGCCGTCGGGGCCGTATTTGTATAGGTTGTGCAACTTAACGGCAGAATTTTTACTGTTTCCACGCACAAAGGCTGCCCCCTTTTAACTTACTGGGTGTGAAATTGTTAGGAGGGAAATTGGTGTTAAAATACTCTTCTTTTTCCTTTCAGTAACTGGAATGAGTCCTTTGTCTCCATATTTAAACTTGGATCCCAGGTATCTAGTACAGGTGAGAAAGCAGATTATTTTTAGTGTGTTGAACGTGATTCCATTGTTTGAAGACCTCAAAAATCCTGCAGTGTTGTATAGTGTGTGCTGAGGTATTAAACTTGTGAACAATTGAAAAGACCAATATTTTTTCAGCATCATTCCTAATAACAGTTTGCTGTGCTGTGGCATCTAGGAGAAGAAAACCAGTTTTAATATAGAGGATCAGTATGACTGTTGTGTCAATGTAAGCCTGCTGCTGTTGAAAAGAGGAGGTGTCCCTCCCTGCTTCAAGGCATACAGTACCAGTGCAGCCTTGCACAAGTTCTGGCATTTGTCACACCCTCCACTGAGCCCCTTCAATCAGTAAGAGCAGACAGAAGCTTTCTTCTCTTTTGATAGACCAGCTTTCTGTGCTGTGATGAGTTCGATCAGTTTACAGAGGTGTTTAGCTAAACCACAGATCTGATACAGGCTTTGTCATCATATGTGATGTCATCACAGCAGCAGTAAATTTCACACCACTTTCCTTATATAATTTCCCAGCTGAAGGGAGACCATCATGAAGTAGAACTTCCCGTTTTATTCTACAGAATAATGTAGCTGTCATACTTGCACAGCTTAATATTAGTTAACATAACTAGATGGCCCCTAGGCCACCATAAGGAACATAAAATAATCTAATATCCTATTGTTTTCCTCTGTCAGCAATATTAACAATAGCTTCAAAGGTTTGATTTACCCCAGTAAGGATGCATGTCAATCGTTTCATTTAGTTAATATTTTTAGATATATATATATATGGTTTATATTAGCTGAAAACATTAAATTTTGCAGAAGTAGCACTGAAGGTCAACAGTAGCATAGTATCTGCTAATCTTTGTGCCTTTTGTTTCATGGTACACTGGGTCACTGCTTCCTTTGTAGGTGGAAAGCTCTGTATGCAGTTCTGGGGGCTGTTTTTTCTATTTCTCTTTCACTAGAAGCTGCTGTAGTCAAGATAACAACATAGCATTCTCATAATGATAGGAAACAGGGGCTATGCCTCTGTTTGAAGTGGATTCACTAGCATGTTGTGGTTAAAAATGGTATAACATGTTTTGGAATAACATGTATGTACTAACAGATTTTTGGAAAAAAAAAAACCTTTACTTTTAAAGAAAAGGTATTGGCATTAGTGTCATGAGTAACTTTTAAAAAGTTCTAAGAATGTCTATTGACGTAACACTAGAGGCTACAATTTCTGTTGTAACGCTTCACTGATCTTTTATGTTTAGCACTAGCAAGTACATTGAAATAAAGGGGAATTCCAATTAAATGTGAAAGTTCTGTTTTTACTCGAACAAGTTGCCCAGACAAGCTGTGGGGTCTCCAGCCTTGGAGAAGCACAAAACCCACATATGGCCCTGAGCAACCAGCACTAGCTGACCCTGCTTTGAGCAAGGGGGTTGCACTAAGTAGTCTCCACAGGTCCCTTGCAGCCTTAACCAGTCTGTGATTCTGAAAACTCAAGGAAAAGATGTAGCTGTTACTCTAAAATACAAGAACATAAATTATTAGCCTCTAAAATTGGTTTGCCTGTGAAGGTGTGCGTGGAGGGTTGAGGGTCTCCTGTATTTAAAGGCCATCCGTTTGCTTTCAGAATGCAGAGAAAGTCAGCCTCATTGTTGAGAATCTGATGTATTGATCCTGGTCTTCCCATAATTAAAAATGCTACAGTGGTACTCATTATTTTAAAACCCACTTTTCTTTGTTAGTCCATTAATGCAGACACAATAATGTGTTTTCTGCAGTGCTTTTTTTTACCTTCAGAAGGTATCCATTATAACATAGCCTGCCTGCCTTTGTCACAAACCTAGAGGATGGGCTTCCTAAGTTCTTGTCTCTATAGAAATGTAGAGGTTACATACAGACTGATTGCTTCATCTTGACTTTTTCAACAAGAGTGAAAACTGTAAGAAACTGCTAACTAGTGTATGCAATGGATTTCTTCAAATATTTAATTATAGGGAAGGTACAAACCATGTTACAGGTTCAGTTTATTGATGAAGTATTCACTGTTTTAGAAGCTGTATATTTCTTCAGTATTGCCATCCACATTTAGTGACAAGTATAGGCTAAGAAAACCCCTTAGAATGCAATTAATTGAGCCTTGGGGTCATATCAGTTAAATGGGGGGGGTGAACACTACTATGACTGGAAAGCACAGAAGTATAAAAAGAGATCTTACTGCTTTAGCACCTTATCAACACATGTGCATTTTGTCAATGTTCCATATTGAATAAAAGCTTTTGCCCACCAAACCTCTACAGGTATGCTAGTTGTCAGCCCATTTCTCTAGCTTTTGAGACCAATCTGATTTACAAGAACACAAGCCTGTCCCTATGGGAGAAAGATGCTCAACTGAAAAACTACCAGCCTCGCATATTTCATGCCTGATCATCACTAGTTTGCAATGTATTCCTTGCTTTTTTTGTGTCTTCAAAACAGATTACTTATCTTGGTGCAAGGAAATACTTCTCTCAGGCAGTTTTTCTTCAGTGTTACAGTAGTGGGAAACCTTAATGCATTACTGCATCAGTATAGGTTGCTCAGTGAGGAAACAGTGCTGCGTAATCAGACAACAGGAGAGGTTTTAGAGGACAGTGAGTCTTGTATTGCCTACTGCACGATGTAATAAATAATTAAGCAAATAGTCATTAAAAAAAAAAACCAACACCCCACACAATATGAGATCCTTGGCTTCTTGTGTAATTTATAAAAAGTTAGGACAGCTAGGGATAAAAAAGCTCTCAGTTCATCTTTTTGAAGTCTTTTTTCATTCTTAAAGTATACACATAGTTATGTTCTGTATCTCTGTGCTAGTTTAGACAACAGTTTTCCAGAAATGTTGGTTATATCTATTTGTTCTTCAGTTCATTGTGTGGGTTGAAGGAAAAATTTTAAATATGATTTGCATATTGAAGCAGGTACAGTTGGAAAATAGGTGTTTGTTTTGTCTTCCCCCAGGATACAGATGAGTTTATCTTGCCCACAGGAGCCAACAAAACTCGAGGCAGATTTGAGCTGGCCTTTTTTACCATTGGAGGATGTTGTATGACAGGTAGGTGGTTGTGTTTTTCACTTTTCCCAGCTGTCCAGGTAACACCTATGTACTGCAGTAATTGACAAGACTGTAAATGTCTTGTTCTGCAGTCTGGTCTTACATAAACAGCTATTTGACTTCAGTCTATACACTGAAGTCTGTTCTCAGTATTTGTTTCTAGTATTGTTCCTTTTGCTCGTTTTTCTTCTTAAAAAGTAATGACTGATATTATGCTAACTAGGGGCAGCATTTGGTGCGCTGAATGGTTTGCGACTTGGCTTGAAGGAGACACAGAATATGGCGTGGTCAAAACCTAGAAATGTACAGTAAGTGGTTAATCTCAAAAAAAAGTACACCTCAGTGTCAGAGTTTTCTTCCAGCTTGTACAAAGTTAGATCTGAATATACTGCAAAAATAAATCTGTTTTTGTGTTTTAGTGAGGACAAAATTAGAGTCAGCATTTGTCTTCAGCAAGTTATGAAATGTTTTTAGTTCTAATGATGTTCTGTTCGAGCTTTTTGCTTTGCGGTTAGTGACAACTGGTGTATCCTCTGACTTGCCTTAAATATTTGAGAATAAATTACTGCTTTGATATTTGCTAGAAACCGACTTCTAAGTCAAAACTGTTTTCATATGTTGAAGTATTCCCAGAAGCAGCACCATTTAGGTAGAGCTATTTTTTGCTGTGACTTTTCTGAGAGCAAGTTCTCTCTTCCTTCCCATACTTTTCAAAACCAAGAAGAGATTAAAATGCAGAAGCTGGGCCTGCCTAGACTTGCAGTAGGGATGACATAGGTGCATGCTGCTGAGCAAGTGTTACATGGTGGAAGTTGTTCTGTTCCTGGGTTGCAGCAACCGCGAACACCCATGGCATTCTCATGTTTTCACCTTACTGATAGTTTCAAAGAACACAGTAAAGATAGGAACACTTTTTTTTCCTGCAGTATGCTTCTCCTTTTAGAATTATTGGTAGTTTAGACATAACTGTAAGAAAACTTAAGTGCCTGTGAAGAAGACACAGGAAAGTAGAGGAATTAAATAACTGGAGGAAAACATTTTCACTCTCCCAGAATTCTCTGTGAAAAGAACATTTTAGAGGAATTTCCTACTAGAGTTTATACTGGTTCTGCTCCTTTTAAAATATTGTTTCTATAGTTTTCATCCCCTTCTTTATCATCTCTAGAATTAAAGAGAGAACCAAAGTATTCTCCGCTATAATTATGACTCTTCCTTAATGTTATAGATAAACAAGATGGTATTTTATGTATTCAGAATGAACCAAGTCAGGCAAAAAACAAGTTCTTAAGCATCAAGTTTGATGTGTTGAGCCCAGCAGGTGGCAGCAGTCAGTGCACATGCTGCCGGTGGTTTTTGCCCTTCAAGAGAATAACCCTGTTGAAAGTCATCGACTTGAAGCGGTGTCTTGAGTTCCATGTTTTCCTAGTCACATGCAGAGAAGAGACTTGAATTTTGCTGGTGATCCCCTGTCGTCAAGTATCTTGCAGTGTGTCATGATTATTAAAATACTGAATTTTCTCATCAATTCAGAGTTAATGTAATGTTAACAAAATGGGGATGGGGGCTGTAATTAGGGGAAGATTGTCAATACCCTAGCTTCTTGGATTTTATTCTCTTTTTTCAAAATGCAGTTTTCCATTGTTTAGTTTATTACCTAACCGTACTCACTAATCGCCTGTGTCTCATAATGGAAATTAGAGAAAGTGAAAAGTAGTAGAAATGAACTCAAATCAAAAGGAACATAATGTGTGACATTTTCATTGCTTTAAATTATAAACTAAGTTCCAGTGGTAGTCAGCTGTCCAGAGCAGTACTGTGCCTGTGATAGTGTTACACTGCTGGGAGATAAAGATCAGTCATTTCTTCTGGCTGCTGTTGTCACCGTTTTGGAGGCAGCTCATGCCAAAAAGAAGTGGCACTGTGCTTCCCTGAAAGTGCGCTAAAGAATTACTTTCCCTCTTCAGTGCTAGTCTGGAAGCATACATACAGAAATACTTGCAGTACTTCAGCTTTTGTTGGGTGCTAAGGTTAACAAATGGAAGTGCAAAAGATTGTCTCTTTTCTTCCTGACTTGCTTAGGTTCAGACTTGCTTCCCAGCCTGCCGCTGACAGGGACTCAGACGCAGACCAATATGATCATGCTGTAGCCATTTATTATGCCTTAATAGCACACTTTTATACAGAATTCACACAGATTTGGCAATCACTGATAGGATACAATGATTTAAAAATCTTAAAGACAGAGTTACTATTGGCTAACTAGGGTCCTGGGAACCGGACCCTTAACATTACCTAATCCTGTTGATTGTTTACCTTCAATTTCTCCTTATCTCACTCACATCCTGAACAATTGTCTTCTTTCTCATCCCCTGCAGGTATTATCTTCTCCTGCAGTAGACATCAACTACATGATGTCCCTTTTCTAAAAAAGGTTCTAATAAACATAAGTATTTTTCTTCTAAGAAAGTTCTCGCAGACATAAATATTTTTCTCCTAAGAAAGATTTCCCACACCAGCCCATTTGTTCAGGGTGCTCAGCATGCTCCCTGACATGTGATCCCTGTATTGCTTACATCTTCTAGAAGAACTCTTTCTTGGAGCTCTTTTACCCAGTTAAGTCAGCATAAGCATATCAGTCATTTTCAGTAGCTACTTGTAGTCACCGTGTCAGTAAGATTTATCAACTAGGGTTAGAAAGTCATTTGACAGGAAGAGCTGGGATTCTTGGTAAGGTGCAAGTTTGACTTGAGAAGAAAGAAAGATATTCTATAGGCTTGACAGGACTAAATACTTCAGTATTTCATGCATTATTATTTGTATCGTGCAGAGTAGAGGAGATTATGCATTGCTGAGTTGGTGTGCTTTTCCTTACTGTTGTTTTGAAGGGCTTTTGGTTCATTATTCCAGTTTTATTAATCAAATGTATTGTGTAAACACTTTATGCCTGCTATCATAAACACCACTTCAATGTAAATACAGAGATTAAAGTTTTAATATCTTTTTAACTCCTTTATAGAATTCTAAATATGGTGACAAGGCAAGGAGCGTTATGGGCTAACACTCTGGGATCTCTGGGTAAGTAAACACATTATTTTGTAAGAAAAACAGTTTAAGTGTATTCTCTAAATTTTCAGGAAAAACAGCAATTTTTTTTCTTTGGGACATGAGGACATTTCAGTAGTCATTGATAAGGAAATTAAAGGCTAAAACAGAATTTGAAGCGTAAGTAGCAAAAAGCCTATAATTAAACCCCAAATTTTTAGTATATTACAAACACGAACTCTAGCTATGGAATAATAGGAATAAGCAAAAATTATAGGTCATGATTACTTATTAATAAATTCCAGTTAATTCACAATTTATACTTGAATACTTCTGAAATTAATAACCTAAGAAACTCAGTGGTCATCTACGCAACTGCCTGATGTCTGCTTCCAGTTAAAGTGTCAACAAAATGTTATCTGTAGGAGAAACATGATAATGACTACAAGAATTTATCTTTTTATGATGGTAGCTTAGCTAGAAAAACACATATGATACCACCCACTTTAAATCTAAATGTTGCTTATAACTAATACGGATTAGAAAAAAGAGAAAAGAAAATTATCAAAAGCCTGATGTGTGAGAAAGAAACTTCAGGGAACTGAAGTTTGGGGAGGGATGGGGGGCAGGAAATAAAATGACATCAGTTTCCTCAGAAAAACAACTTCAGATGTTTTCATAAAAGTCAGTGGAATGACTAGTGCCTGAGAGAATACAAGCTCTTTGGCTTCTTCCCCACACCGCCCCTCTAACTTAAAAGTGCAAAGAGGGCTCAGTTACTTTGAAAGGAGCAATGAAAACTGATAAAATTATTTTGAAGATTGAGGGAACTCGCTGCCCCACAGAGTAGTGCTAGAGGAGAAAATGGCAATATTTAAAACAGAGATTACATCGTGTTATAACCCAGTCTACATATATTTGAATTTTGAAAAATGCAAAGCATAGGCTAAATTACATTTATTACATTTTATTTTAGTCTTCTTTCTGAAGAGTAGATTAGCTTGCCATTTAAATCAGATGTCAGCTTTTGAGGCATAATCTAGAGGCCATGGTTTGAAATGGGATTCTGAACTACAGCAAGAATGGCACTTTTCATATTGTCTAGGGAGTTTTATGGTGGGATTTTTTTCTTTTGTTTTGTTCTTATTTTCTATTCCAAATCAAAATATTTCTGAAAACTGAAATGCAGGCATGCTGCAGTTCAAGGTTCCAGGTTAAGTGATACATTAACAGGTTTTTTCAGCTGTGTTTGAAGAAAGATTACTCAAGAAAATGTTTGTGCATTCCAGTAACAAGTTGTTCTTTTTCTTATAAAATATGTCCTGCAAAGTCACAGAGTTAAGCAGAACCTTTGGGATTTAGTATAGCTCTGCCTTGTCTTAGCTACCAAGGAAGTTCAAGGAGCTGAAGTATTTTTGCATTATATTTCACTTGTGCAGCATTTCTGCATCTCAAAGATTCCTTTTGTCACTACTGACAAATTTAGTCATTCTGTTTCTGAACAGAGGTAGCAACATCTGTGTTAAACTATTTTTAATAAAACATTGAATTCAGCTCTTCCTTCTCCTCATTGTTAATGCTACATGCTACTACGACAAGGTAAAATACCAGTGCCTATGCTGAATGGAGAAAAACGCTACTGTTCAACTCAGTGACACTAATATGGTTTCTTATGAAGCATTTACCGACTTTTTAGCAGATTTCAAATTCTTGGAGGACAATTAATTAAAGTGGCATGATGTCTTTATCACTTTAAAATTACATACTCTACTGTTCTTTGTCAGCATGAAATATGATTATGTCATGAGGGGTGAGGATGGGAATGCCTTTTTCCTTCACCAAAATGCATAGATTATGTATGCGTCCATACTAAAAGTCCATGCATTTCTCTTTCTAATCCTTTCTAGGACAGGCCCCAAAGTTGTCTCAAAACAAAAGGCCCTCTGGGGACAAGGTTTTCATATGCAGGCAGAGGTGAAGCAGCTGTAAATGTCAAATCCCAAGCACATTTATAAGGGAAATGTAGCCCATTGTACTCCAGCCCTCGAGAACATGATCTGAATGCTGCACTTGCATCTTGGTCACACATGGGCAACAATTTTCTCTGCTACCTAGAAAGTGTTGTTGAGTTTAATTTCATGTCATCCACAGAAGACAGTATAAAGCCTCCCAGCACAAAGTTAAACCCTCTAAATTTTAACAAAATTTAAGCTAGCAAATTGGGCTTAAACTTCAGTCAGTGCTATATGTCATGTATTTATCATGTCTTGAGGCAGTACTAGGTATCATGAAGAGTGATATACTTTATAACCAAACTATAGCTAGAGAAAGAAAAATTACCTGTAAAAAATAGGTCTGGAAAAAAAACACCAAAGACAGGATTTGGCAGAGGATTCGATTCACCTCCTTTAAATAAGTGGAAAATCTGCTTCAGAAGCAGAGTCTAAATAGTTACACCAAGCCTGGATTTTAAGCCTTGTGTCTTAGAGAATAGGAGTTTTTAACTTGAATTTTTTAATATGTTTCTTTCCCAGCTCTACTTTACAGTGCATTTGGAGTCATCATTGAAAAATCACGAGGTGCAGAAGATGACCTGAACACCATAGCCGCTGGAACCTTGACAGGAATGCTATACAAAAGCACTGGTAGAGTATCAAAATGTTTCTAGTTTTCCTCTTCTTGTGCTTTATCCTAGTTGTTAAGATTCTCATTACTTTTACTAAATACTGTCCTGCTCTGAAAATTGTCAGCATAAAAATGGTACACTAGGAGTATACAACTAGAATGTAGGTTTTTTGCAGCTCCAGGTACTATCACATGAATCACTTGTAGTAACTTCATTTTGATGCAGCCAAGCTGTGTTCTGTGTATCCCTCCCCTTGCACTTTGGAAGGTAGTTCCCATTTGCCTGCATCCATTCATGGACTTGAAAAACTATTGGTTTTATTCCTGCTATACCTGAAAACCACAGCTAAGATTGAGCTGGGTATGTATCTTATACAATCTAACTATAAATCTGAGTAAGCATTTGAGTGTTTATTCAGTGTATAGGAGACATAATTTGGTTCTCATGATTACTGTTAGTCCTGTGCAAGTTGGAAAGAATCCCATTTAATTCAGATGGATTATTTTTTTTTAAATGCAAGTTTTCCATAGGTAGTCTTAGTTGTGTGAAGAACAATGTGTGGGTTAGGGGATATTGAACTAATAAGTGTCAGTTATCTGCTAGATGCAATGCAGTTAAGTGTCTCTTTTTCACCTAATTGAAATGGTTTTGTAATGCCAAAAAGGAAAAAGCTTAAATTGATGCTGGCTACTTCTGAGTTTAAGCAACAATAACTAGAAATATTAAAATGAGATTACCTTCTATAAGCATAAATGAAACAATGGTGTTCATCCAGTACAATTCTAAATAGAGTATAAGGCAAAATTACTTTTCAAATAAGGGTTAATAAAAAATTCACTCTCAAGGAAGTGAAAATCAAGAATTCAAATTTAACATTAATCCTTTTTTTTTTTCTTAAGACAAAGGATTTTGGTAAACAAGTTTTACAAATTCACATCATTAAAGTATGCAAAAAGAAACTAATATATTTATAAAGTTATTCTTAACTGTTTGTGAAACTGTTGTCGTGTGGTAAGACTATAGCCTTTGCATAATGGTCAAAACCCACAAACAGTGTTATCTGAGAGCAGCATAGATTTAAGGTTGGTTTTCTGATGCCTGCTGGATTATTTGGAGAAGAGACAGTCTGAGCTTCATCAGCAAAACACCTGTTAACATATATGCCAAGCTCAATGGTAAGAGGGATCATCTGTTTTAGGGGACTACTGGGTACCGCTGTTTCACATTACCGTATGAAAAAAGTGTAAGTTTTAAGTAAAAGTTTGGCTATATGGTCCACCTGTATTTTACTGAGGAGAAAATTCTAGAAATAACCTAATATACTTTTGCATAACTAACTGAAGCCTCAGCTTCTTAGAAGTGTTCTTGAAGGCCCAGCAACATTTTCTGTAGGAAGTTATCATTAAGAAGGAGAACTGCCATCTTACACACCAGCGGAAGCTTACCCCTTACCTTTCAGAAGTGTAGAGCTGGCATTATGTGTAATCTTTTTTGGCACAGTACAACCATGGATAACTGCTCCAATCACATCCACAGTCATTTGACACTACACAGTGGGACTTCTGTAACACAAGATCTACTGAGCTGATAAACATGAAAGTAGTGACTTCTGTATTCATTATTGTATATCAAGTATGTGTTGTGCATAAGAACTGTAGCACACAGAAGAAATACGTTTTTCACCACATACAGGAAATTTGAGTGGCAGGGTAGACCTTAGAGGTCAAAAATTAGTTCTGGAGCTGAAAAAGATTGTATTCACATACATTTGAAGAATTTAATTCCCATGTTCTTTTCCTTTTTTTTTCTTTCATGCTCTATCCCTCTTGCTGCTTCTCCCATGCTTTCTCTTGTCACCTTGTTCTGGAATGCCCTTCCTAACTCTTTATGGTAAAGCTTCCCTCTTAAATTACGCCTTTACCCAGCGTCAATATATCTTTACCTAAGAAAATCTAGACTATTTAAACCATGTACAAATTATCAGCTCACATCTGTGACCTGTATCAAGATTGTAATCGTTTCCTGTGTTACACAGAATGCCATGTTGTTTTGGCATTAAAAAAGGAAAATTTGAAAGCCAACAGGGCTTTCTGTTATAAATCCCCATATTAGTGTAGGCTGGAAACTCCCACAAACATGCCATTTCAAATCAAGGCTGTTCTGTAATCCACACAGGGTGGATACAGGGTTGGAGGCAGTGCTCTTCAAACACTCAGATTTCCCACTTCCATCATTCTTTTTTTTGTAAAGAGATAAGGGAGATGTTAGGAAGAAACTGTATAAAGTGTGACAGGTTTTTCTATTATGGCTTTATGGTTCATAGCACTGACAGAGGAATTACATCAGCAACCCTCCTGGACTGAAAAATGCTCTTGGGTACACTACAAAGCCTAGACTAAATTTCTGAAACGGATGTTTAAACCTTTGCTGAGGGTGATGAGTAGAGACAAAGAAGTGGGAAGACCTTTTGAAGGCAACATTTGTTTTCCCAAACTGGTCTCAGTTTTCACAATTTGACCTTATAGAGGTGTTAATTGTTACCACAATGCCAGTGTTCAAACAACAAAGGCTTTCCAAAATGCACATGTTCTAAAGCCATTAGCTTGTGAGCAGTTTTCTGCAAGGCTACTTAACACACAGTTAGCGTGTGAGAAGGTGAGAGAGTCACCTCGGGACTGTGGAAGTTCAGCCCTTCTCTGTTCACTGGAAAGTGGCATTAGTTACTGAAAGGTCCCTTTTACAAGTGACTAAAGCAGTTAGACTTCTGCTGGTCTTCCTTGGAGTGAGTCAGATACTGTTACCTTGACATTATAAACCAAGTGTTAGTTGGAATCCATCTCGGCATATCGTGTGGCTTAGGTTAGCTGATGTTGAATTGAGTTTGAAAGTAAAACTGATTTGAGGAGCTCAAAACAGCTCACTAGTTGATCCCTTTGACCAAAGTAGTCTCTAGTTTTCACATTTGTTTGAAATTAAATTTAATACTAAGATTACTTACTAGATTTTAGCCCGAATATAGCAATGTGAGTACAGCATTAACTTGTTATGCTACACTTGTAACCTCATGGAGGCTGTTTTGAGCTCATAACTTAAACTGAATGTACTGGGTAGAAGTTGAGTGATGGCTGAAAAAAACCCCTTTGTGTTCCTTTGCCAGTGGCATATATAATAGAAATGTTACAACTTTGTCAGTCCTGTTTGAGTTTGATGTCCTAAGTCCATGAGGACGGCTTTTCCATTTAATAAGATACCATTCTTTATTCTTCAACTCAATCAAAGGCAGAAATTAAGATCTGTTATGCCAAGTTTTTTCTGATAAATGTTGCTAAGCACCAACACAAACATATCTTAAAACAGGCAAATATTTAGCCCTCTTGCATATATTTTCAAACTCTTTTCTAAATCAAGCCTCTTTAGTTTCTTTTCTCATAATTGCATTTTTGTCTCAAAGTAGCAAAAATCAAAAAGATGATTGTCACTGAACACTATGTCACTTACTCCCTTCCATCATGAAAACGCATGTAGTTTCAGTCATCGTATCACAAAGGTACAGCTGGCTGAGGATCTTGAACTCGTCCTCCAACATGCAGAATTGATCACTCAGGAAAAAGATACTGAGCTAGGTGGGACTTTGGTCTGACCCAGTGTGACAGCCATTCATTTCTGACTGAAATTCCCAACAGAGACTTCAGTAAGCAAAAAAGTTAAGTAACCCTTACCTCTTATCTGAGGGTTATACAGGTTGTAGATGTTCTTAAGTAATTTTTTTCCCTCTCTTGAGGTTAGGGAAAAAAGGAACAAAAGTAATGCTCTGGACAAACTAAATTGTTTTGTTCACTATACTTCTGTGCAATAAGAAACCGATACTATGATAAAGTGTGTCATGCCTTTTACACAATAGATGTTATATAATTAGATATAAAATGGCATACATCTGAGCAGAAGGGAATTGCATGCTAGCAGTAGCTAAAGGGAGGAGTTATCATTTTTAAGACCTCAGAACACAACCCTGAAAAGTCAATATATTATGAATTAATTAAGAAATGCTAAATGTTTTATTGCTAGCAGTAAAGTCTGGTCAGAGCTAAAGATCAGTTTTGTGACATTCACTAGGTAGGAGTTCAGGGCAGTTGTGTTAGCTAACTACTTCTTGAGCTATAAAAGCCTCTTCCCTTTGGGCTGAATCTGTGTTTATCTTAAGTTTGTTTTTTTTTTTCTTTTTCTCTGTTTGGTGGGGAGGGGGAAAGAGGAGCTTTTTGCAGACTGCTGCAGGTATGGCCCTGGAATATCTTAACTTTCTGCATTATTTGTAGAAAGCAAGTAAAGAATTTGCTTCTGGACTTCAGAGTTCAGAGCTGGCAAGCATTTTAGAAGTTAAGAACCTCTGTTAAAACCTGCTTTTAACATCACAGGTCTATAGGACTATTAATCAAATGGTGTGTAGTGAAAGAATTTTGGTTTTGGGTCTGAAATAAGAAAGCAATAAGGGCAAACTACAAGCAGGCGCTACAGGTAATAGCTTGTTGAGGCTTTCTTTTTTACTTGAGGGCTAATATCTAAGAATATGTGTGGCCACTGAAAGCAGTATTGCCTTCTGTCCAGCTCTGCTAAGCAGCAACAGTGAATAAGTTCTCAGTGCTGCAGGGATTTGCAGGGTTCTTGCTGCTTTAACTTACTGAGAAAACGTGGAATTTTAATAATGTTTGCAAAATAATTTCAACAGCTTTAATTCTTCTAAACCTTTAAATTAAATTGTAAATTCTTACTGTTTTTTTGGTTTAGCCTTCACACCACTGTAACTACAAGAAATTTTCCCAGTTTCAAGCTGTGTTGTTTCTGTATTTTAACCGCAATACTGGCTTAGCTGCAGCAGTATGAAAGTGGAACATGCTTTTCTGGAATGTATCTTGTTTCCAAAAAGAAGTTTATCAGTTTCCTCAGTAATTTCTGTACCCACAGACTTGGCCCACATTTAAAAGACTTCATAAAATGACCCTCATGGAGTAGGAGGAAGAAACTGCTTGAATTTTCTGTTGACATAGGACCACCCACAGATGGTCACACAAATGTCTTCCTGGTGGTTCAGAGTGTCTGGTTAGCTACCACTGTGCTTGAATTTGGAGCAAAACCGAGGTTGCCTTATACTTCTGAAAAGTCAAGCCCTTTAAACCATTTTAAAGCCTAAAGTAAGAGTAACTGTTTACATTCTGAATATCTGAGAGAAAGAGATTGGGAGACAGAAAACTAATTACAACTTAACTATTATGCTTCTTTTGTTTGTTGTAAATATGTGGGTCTGGCTTTTCAGTTAAGGTGTTTCTTATGTTTTTTGTTGGATGGTTCTTGCTTTAAACATCCCAGGAACTGTCCTAGGATAGTAGAGTAACACTTTCTGAAAATAGAGACAGTAAGATCCTAAATGGAAGATTTTGCCCTCATGCTGTGCAATCTAGATAATGGTTTTACCTACTATATGAGTCAAATTCAGTGTTAGGAGTGGATCACCCCATGAAGAAATGCAGAGCTCCACTATTAGAATGCTGTGTCGTTTGCATAGTGTACTCTGAAACATGTTTTAAATGCATAGAAGAGGGACAATACCCTTTGGTGAAAGGGTGCAGCAGCTAGAGCCAGAGAACCAAATTCTCATTTAGAGAGCATCGGATGTATCTTTGGAAACCCATAACAGCTTCTCAACTATTGTGCAAGTTGCCTCATCTCAAAATACCTGCTTTCCCAAATGTCTGTCAGCTGGAACTTTACGTTATCTTACTCAGACATGCAAGATTAGAGGCTTACAGCCATGTTTCTAGCAGTGTTTGTCAAGGCAGACTTGGTATCAGAGGCTTGCAGCAAGCGATTGCAGAGGAGAGGTGAGAACACATTCTATCATGCAAACACAGCTGGGATGGGAGTAGACAGTTCTATTTTTTTTGACATGGTCATGTTCTTAGAGAGCTTAACATTTTCTGCCCAGCAACTGGGCTGCATTCTGCAGTGCATCACTGTTTGAAGTCTGCCACAGACCTAGAGGTATTTACTCAAATGCAAATCTAACCAGTTAAAAAAGGAAAGTTTTTTTCTCTCCTTTTTTTTTGTAATTATGGATAGTTCAGAAACCAGGTGTAATGGCTACAAAACAAATTACTTGTAAAATTTTGTAGCAAAGGTATAGGGAACCTGGTAAGAAACATTTCTTACATGTTTTCTTCTTGTATTTTATCACACTAACTCAGTAACACACCTATACCAGCTGCACAAGTTTAGTTCCTGGTCATGAAACAGACTTCCACTGAAACATCTTGTTCAGCAAAGTCCCTAAGTAGTCTAAGAGTAAAAGACTGCCTTAGGGCCAGTGGTTGACACTCTGTAAGTGGATTCAGAGCTGCCATTCTCACCTGGCACATGAAAATATTAACATTTTTTGTGCTAGGAGCAGTGTGTCCTAGCAGCACTGCATCCAAGTCTGCGTGGATGCTAGGAAGTGGCTCAGCTATCCAAATCAAAGATGATACCTTCCTCTTACAGTCCTGACTTCACAGAATCTGGAACCAGGCTTGATCTGCCTTCAGCCTACCTTTCTTCCATAGGAAGAGTAGAATTTTAGGGGGAAAGGCGAGGAATTGAACCTGAGGGCTGAGGAAAGAGTCTACAGGAATAGTCATAGCTCTGTACTGTGCTGTGTTCTCTGAGGATGTTCCATGTTTCGTGCATTTCCCTGTACACCAGAATGGTTAGGAGACCACGCTCTTTGGGGGTTTCTGTTGCGAGCAATTGCTTCCTAATATGAACAGAAGAAAATCAGACTAATGTTTTGTTAATTTTTCCCCAAAGAAACAAGGAGTTAGTATTTTTACAGAGCATCTCAAATATTTGTTTTCCACACAGTATCCGTTAAATTGCTCCTGTGGCTTTTTGCCAGAAGTTGCTTGCACATAGTTAGTTGTGTGTGCCCAGCTGCAACCCCTTCATGTGAAAAGCTTTTTGTGCAACAAATTTAGGATGAATTACCAAAAAATAGAAGTCTACATTCATGTTCTTAAATCCTGATTTAGACACATAGGTTTTTCCTTAGAGCTGTTGAGTTCAGCAGTGAACTCAGTTAAGGCTTATATCCCAAAAGACTCTTGAATTGTCACAGCTCGTCTGGCAATGAAGTTTCTAGAAGCTGTGTCTAGATGTGACTTCTAGTACCAAGTCCAACTTCTGCTATCACTTCTGCTCCTTCTTGCTTTCTTTATGTGCCTGGGCAATGTGAGTAGGTTTAACAACTCCAATGAAATCCACTTAATCTTACAGCACAGGTAATGCAGTCTTAGTCCAGCTCACGCCAGCAGCTTCTTGCCCCACTGAAGGTCTAAATGCAATTCTGTGAGACAACTTTATGACCCATAATTAAAAAAAAAAAATAGTGATTACTGGCTGCATTTCTTTTCATATCTGGGGAGCCTGCATTCCACTTTCAGTTATACTGATAAAGCCGGCAGGTTTTACCCAGTGGTAAGCAGAAACTGGCCTTGTTGTGCCTACTGTACACTTTATCTAACTTGCTTTGACTGGAATTGATAAACATTGCAGAATCAAGCTCAGTGAAATTTTCCTAGTGTTGAGGGTTATACTGTCAGGTGTCCTGTGTATTTACAGTACATTCTGGGAGCTTTACTAAGGCACTTTCTACTGCTGAGGAGTAGAAACACTCTGCTGTTTCATAAAAGCAACAGAAGTCTCTACTTCTTCCCCTGTATGCTGCAACCCTTGCATGAGTGGAATGGGGCTGTGATGCCATCTGACTCCAGCCAGGTGAGCTGGCTGCTGGTATTTGGCAAACTTGCCCTGTATTTTTACCTTCACAGCTTGCAGAAGCTTCAAGTGTTGAGGGATCAGTAAAAATAATAATTAAAAAAATTAATCATCTGTGTGACTCAATTTTGAAAAGTCAAAATTGAAGATCAATAATAGTAAGAATAAAGCTGTTCAAGGTATGCCCTGGTAAATTCTTGCCACTTGATCCCTTTCATCTACTTTTTGATTTTTTTTTTTTCTCCAAAACACTTTAAAATTCCAAAGACACAAAAGCTGTTCTAATTTCTGTGTGATGGCCTTCATGAATCTCTGGCACCCAAGGTCATGTCCACATCAGCTACTGTTGTATTCATTTGTTTCCCCTCCTGCCCTTTCTTTTTCCCCCCAAATTTAGTTACTCTAACTGATGAACATGAGTATTATTCCTCATCTGAAATCCTAGATGAAGGAGTTCTTAAAGCAGGAAGAGATCATATCCGTCTGTAAACGCCTGTGTTGAGGACAAATGGAATAGATGGAGTAAGAACTTGGGAAAAGCCATCTTGGCTTCAAGTGTTCTGCACTGGTTCGTTCACTCAGGCAGTAGTACTAGTAGTTTGAGAGGAAGTCATACCAGCAGAACTAGTGTCATGATCAGGAATGACCTTTCTTGAGCCTGGCAGCAGGTTTGAGGTGAGGGTAGAATTAGAACAGGTACCCTTTCTGGAAAGCTATTCAAAAAAGGAAATCTGTGTTTCATTAAGATGCCTCTGGATTTGAACAGCTTATTGGAAGTTGCTGTAGCTGACCATTTAGATGGATATGACTTTAATGGGTTTAATCTGTTTTTCAGGTGGACTGCGTGGGATAGCACGAGGTGGGATTGCGGGTCTAACACTTACTGGCCTCTACGCTCTCTATAACAACTGGGAGCACCTGAAGGGCTCCATAACCCGGCAGTCCCTCTGAGCAGGGCAGCCAGCGCTGGACAGAGGACACGCTTGCATAGTCACCAGTCAAACCAGTTGCAAGATCTGTTTGATGCCCCTTCCTATTTTATTTACAATTAGCGTGAAACTGAAGGAAGCTGTGCTGGGAGGAACCTCTTGACATCATGTAGCTGGACTGGCCCTTTCCTTCCTTCCACCTGGAAAGGCAACAATATTTGTTGGACCCACAAGTGAGCAAAGTGGCCACAAAGCTAGAGTCTCCCCATCACACTCACCAGCCAGTCCTAGGCCAGAGCTGCAAGACACACTCAAGCCCCATAGCTGTACTTGCAGCGCTATCAGGTGTGTTGGTTGCGTGTACCACAATGATAGCACTGCGTAATAAAGTCTGTGTCCATAGAGGTGTTCACAGCAGTCTTTCAAAGTGCACCGCCCAACCAGCCAGCGCCAAGGCCAGCTGGAGCCAGCGGGAGCCTCAAGTAGCAACTGGCACAGGGCAAGGCTTATTATCCTGACAGCATGGGGAAAGCTGTAAAAAGGGACGTCATCATTAATAAAAAGGGTGGTAATTATGCAATGCCATTTCTGTGCTTTGCTGTTCCTACTACTGATAAGACAAAAAGTGCCACATCTAGTAACTCTTATTTACAGTTTCATTTTGAAGGACCGATGTGATAAAATCCTGAGGGGACTTAGTGGGTGTGGGGAAGTGAGCTAACAGGCTGATTGTCTCCTGAAGGCCGGCGATAGTGAGGCATACCAGGGGCTGACTCCACAATAAAGAAGGAACTGGTTGTTTCTGAATGAAGGTCAGTTGCTGATGCAGAGCAGCCACCATTGGATTATCAAACACTTGAGTGCTCCAGGATCTTAGAACACTTGTAGCCAGCAGTTAGAAATCAAGCAGTATAAATGCTCCTCATTACCTAGTACAGGATTTTTAATTGGTGACAAGCTTTTACAGCCATGTTTGTAGATTATTGGCAGAATGAAGACATGATGAACCTACACTTTCTCCTGTGTTAAACCACTTACCAAGCATTGTTTGCAGGTAGATTAAACGGTAAGTTGTCAGTTAGTTCAGCAATTACTGTATTCCAGCTCATTCTTTAAGTTTTTAAATAATTAAACAGGTTTGAGACAATGTGAAGGCAGGGCAAGGGAAAACGAAGGAACTTGGTGCAGTAAATAGACAATGCAAAACAAGAATTTACTTTGGTTCTCTCTCTTGGTAACTACATCGCACCCAACAAAATATAAACTTCCAAACATCAGCAGAAGAAAGGTAGTAGCTCTTACTTGCTCTGAGAAGGATTACAGCTTTCCTGAGAAGCCTCTTTAGGAGGCAGTGACCCCCAAGACTAGCTTTTTATAGAGCAAGTGCACCAGCTAACGAGCCTTCACATCTGAACTCAATTAGCTTTGCTTGAATACCAGGTCAAAGCAGAAGCTTTATACCAGCATGTAACTACTGGTGGTATAAAGGAAAGAAGAGGTCTTTTTTCATCTACTTTGTAAATGCTGTTTCTCATTAAGCCTCATGTTCTGCTGTCTTTTAGTGGGATGCCTATTACTGCTGTGGTGTCAGAGCTCGACTTTGTAGCATATGGGTTTTTAGGGCCATCCTACTAAAGAAACTGTCCTACTCACAGGCTGCAGAAAGGTGATGTAGGCACCAGCTGTGTAGTGCTGTTGGGTGAGACATTAGGAAAACACATGCACATTCTTCCTGAGCTGCTTTTTCTCTCCCTGTTGGCACTCCTACCCACTTGCCAATGATGGCTGAAGGATTGATAGCCCACGTGGGGGCTGATGGAGGAGAGGGTTGCTTTTTAATTTTTTAAGGAACTCTGCGATATGTTTTCCTAGTTTTGTTAGAGACTTTTTCAGGACTGAAATGTGACCCAAGAGCTCTCTGCCCATAATTGAAGCAGGAAAGCTGTGAAGCTTAATAAATGTCTTTCCCCCTTTAGGTGCACTGGAGATAATGTAGGAACAAGCTTTTATAAGTTCAGAGTTGCCACAACCTTAAGACTAGGCTGACTCTTGAGACAACTTACTATGTTATCTGGTCTGCAGTAACCTCAGAGTTCCTGGAACTGTTTGCCTTAGGGACAGAGCTGAGTGCATTTTCTGAAATAGCTGTGTTTCTAGGGCTATTAAAGGCTTGGTTCGAAACCTGTTTGTAAGTGGAGTGATCCATCGCTTCAGCTGTGAAATACAGCCAGCACGGAGGCGGCAGTGAGGGAGGTGACTTGTTAGTATGGAATATAGGGAATATGATGTTCTATGTCAAGACTTAGTGTGTTTGCAGTTTAATGGTAAACAATCAGTATAAAGTTGCTACTTAAAGCTGTGACCAGAAGTATATCAGGGTTCAGTAGGAATGAAGTAAAATTAAGTTGCAGAAAGGATTTGGCAAGCCACTTACAGTCCTCCCATGCAGGATTACATAAATGTGAGCTTGTGGGACCTTGGCCATCTTGAAGAGCAGTGTTTTAGCCTCTTGCAGTGCCAGTCATGACATCTAGTTTCGCCGATATGTGAGACAGCTTTCCATGTGGTGGCAGCAAGTGAGGGAATCTGAGACAACAGGTATAATGAAAGCTTATTTTGAGTGTTGTAAAGCCGCTTCTGTGAGAAAAAGCAATTTCACCATTCCCTGTCAGCAGGTGACTTCTCTTATGGTTGGGGGAATTTGTTTAAAAATCACTAGTCATGTGGTAGAACTCTCCAGCTTTCTCCATGAAGCAGAAGCTGCTTCTGAAAATAGGAAGGAAACTTAGGGCAGAAAAGTGATCCAGTGTTCGTAGCCTGTGTTTCCTCTGACCTAATGTGGGACTGCAAAAAGGGAAAAAAAAAAAGGAAAAATCCTGTTATACTTTCATGCTTAATAAATTCTCGATGGGAAATTGGTATGGTTTAAGTGGAGCTTTGTGTTCTCTGCGAGTATTGGTCTGTGCTGTTGAATGCCAGGCACCGCAAGGACACCAAAGGGTACCAACAGCCTTTTTTAGTACTTTCAGAGGACTATTAATACTGGTCCTGTGTTCTCCTTGGGTGTCTCTTCCTGATCTGTCAGCTGCTCGCCCTCGCTGTGCTGTGAGAACAGCTACCTGACTTGCACCGAGGACTCAGCGGTCTGGTGCCTGGGACCCCTGAGAGCAGCCCTGCTCCAGGTGGGTACTGGGGAGGGATGGACGCCTCTGCTGCCACTGTGCCCTTCTGCTCCTGTGGTTAAAGGCTCTGCAGCAGCGCTGACTCACACCCTTATCAAGGATTTCCCCAGGCTCCTGTGTGTCCAGCAGAGGAAATGGCAGTTTGCTTTCTTGACTCACCAAAGCCTGCTCTGCTGCCATGAGCGGCTGCCTGGCAAGCACTGGCCTTTCCCCCTCCTCCACTGTCTCAAGCCTGGGGCCTCTTCCCTTGCAGCTCTCGGACAGGGACAGAACAGGCCTTCAGGAGCCACGCACTCGGCTTGTAGACTCCCAGCTAAAATTAGCCAGAGAGCTCCCTGCTGTCACCAATCCCTACATTATGTGACCACAAAGCATTTCGGTTATTTTGCACGGAAGCAAGTTAGGAGATTTGTTACAGAAACTCAGCTAAGGGAGAAGGGGGAGGTAACTGCTTCAGCTTTGCAGGGAGAGGAATGGAATGAAGCATTCCTCAGTACAGGGCATCAATCTGATCATCTCGGATTGCTCAAAGAAAGATTGCCAAATGTTTGAGAATCCACAAATAGTGTTCTCTGCTACTGCTACTCTGTCTTTCTTGTCTTTGGAAGAGCTTTAGTATTTTTCCCCTGTCTTTGAAGGTTTAGCATTCAGCATAGACGCTCAGGAGTTCTGCATGTGGCTGCTTCTAACAAAGAACCTCTAGTCCATTTACAAAAAGTGCATGCATGTGCTCACCCACACATGAAGTTTAAGGTATTGTGCCAGGCCCAGCTGCAGGCTGTCTTGTGAGAATGTTCTCTTACTGGTACAACGCAGCCCGGAGCTTAAGGAAATGGAAAATTGTCAAAGGAGGAACAAAATACGCAAGGGAGGGTGATGTTGAAAACCCAGGAGAGCAGAAGAGCCAGAGAAGGGCCGACTTCCACTTGTGCAGCCAGACTAGAGATGTTCTACAGCCATGAGAGAAGAGGACTGAAGGCGACTAAAAATCCATAAATCCTCCTTAAGTATTCAAGAGTGATAAGAAACAAACACAATTTTTGTATAAATCTGTTATTTCTTACAGCAGCCGAGTACAGGCCAGGTGATTCAGACACCCCAGCCCTGTGTCCAGGGGCAGATGGTGCAGTGCAGTGATTGACAGGAGTTACCCCTTAGGTGTGTGCCTGGTGCCAGGGCTTCCCAGCTCTGACGGCGGGGCTCTGTGCAACTGCAGGGTGTGCAGAAAGAAAGAATTAAAACCCAGGAATCCCGTGCAGGGATGGAAGCACAGCTGCAGCGGCACTCAGACAGCTTAACCAGGCAACATGTCTCAGCGTTTGGTTGTTAACCATCTTGCAAAGGAGATGTAACACACCGTTGGGTTGCAATTATTTTTTTTAATGGAAAAGACTAATCAATGTTTTACATAAATACCAATTACTGATAACAAGTCAGTTGATTAAGTAAAGGAATACACACCCCCAAGTTTTAAAGGCTCATAATAAACTGACAAAGTAGCACACAATGATGACTACAAGGAATTATAAGAGGTGGGCTGCACATCAATCACGTTCATTAAGTTCAATTGCTAATCAAATTAGGCTACTATTGGAGTTAGTCACAGTGCAGTCTTCCCATGCAGCAACAAGGACACGTTCAAAGGGAAAAGTGAACTACAAATGCCTCTTTCTGCTCCCAGCAGAAAACCTCAAGTATGAAAGCCTCAAGTGGTCCACTGACATCAAGCCCTTTTGGAGTCTGGTTTCAGATACGCAGCATCCCCTCTCAGACTAAAAACTTATTTTTAACCAAATGCACAGGTTCTATCAGACGGGAATGTGTTCACACTGCAAAGCGATACCAAGGTTGGATCTTGCTAGTAATTTCTACAGTGTTGTGAAGAACTGAAATCACTTTAATTCCCAGGCAGGCTGCAGGGATGGGGAGAAGGGGAGGCTATTTTTTTTATAGTCATTAAGAGCAATTTATTAAGTGAGTAGAATCTGCACCAGAAACTATGTTAACTTCACAGTTTTTCATGCAAGCTGACAGGCATGATCCACATTTCCATCTCTGCACTCCTTCCTCCGGGATCAAAATGCTGAATACCTGAATAAATATTGCTCGTATTCTGTCCATGGCTACAGGGATCAGAGTTACTCGACCCCACTTTTATATGCATAACAACATGGAAACCCACAGCTTAAGTAACTTTAAAAATGGATCAGTGGCAGTTTGCCAAGTTAGTGTTTCCCAATTAAACAGCACATCAGGAATCTGATGAGATGACACCTAATTTCCCAAATATTACCTTTAAATATTATGTTGCTAAGATGACTGCTTTCCAATCGTTCAGTCAACAGAAGTTCGTTATGAATTATCCAAAACTAGCAGAAATGCACAGGTTTCATCTTGAAGCTTTTTCGGTAAAATTCAAATAGTTATTAAATGCTGGGGAGATGGTAGGACCTGATGTACTGCTGCATGAAAATTTAACACCCTATCCTGTTCTTGGAATGGCACAAAATTTGCAAGAAAAGTTTTCATTCAGAACCAAGTTACCGATTTTGTCATGTGTCAGGTCCCATAAATTCAGGTCTTTTTCAAAATCTGCACTACACATTCTCAGCTGGGAGATGCACCAACAGAGGATGCAAATGAAATCTCTAAGTTAGCATCTGCTCAGTAAAATAAATTGCTTCCAAACACAGCCTAAGTTACTCTCACAATCCCAGTAAGATGGAACCCAACTCATGACAAAGTTACAGCGGCTGAAAAGAACAGCAACACTTCTAAAGTCACAGCCAAAGGTGGACGTTTCACAGCACCAGAGATTCCGCTTTATACTTGCACTGGCTCCAACATAGTTCAAGTGACAACGCATTAAAGAAGATTCACGTAGTCCCATAACAGATAAGAATTTACTAACACCTCTATAGTATCAGATTGCTTATGCTCAGTGGGTTAACATTTCAGAATTAATCATAACAAAAAGGCATCTTCTGCACCATAACTCTGTTATACAAGTAATCTTTCTGTTATAATTTTAGAAGAAAAAGCAGACGGCCAAACACAAACACTAGAAATCAGCTGGCTGCAGTCACTCAGTGTGATGTGCGATTGATCAGCAGGAAGGGGAGGATTTCAATGCTTACGGTTCTTCACATCTGAAAAAAAAAAAATTTTGGTTATTCTCTTTGATAAACGGAAAGCAACACTTTTGGAAAAAAACATGTATAAGACACCCTGGAAAAAAAAAAGCAATACTAAAATACTTCCTGGAACTGAGTATCTTGCCTTTTAAGGTTTGAAGTATGCCTGCTAAGAAGGACTTTTTTTCATCAATTTCAAAAGTAACGATAAAGAGTTATCTTGGCAAAGAGGAGAAACATTACATCAGCTACAAATACATTACTGAGATAAGAAAAAAGCTGTCTGGAAATTTAGACATTCACTGCACGTTCTAGTTAGAACAGAAGTTACTAAGATTTTACGAAGTGTCAATCAGCTGAAGTGCGATTTACTTGAGAACATAAGTAATTCCCTCCCTGGCTTATAATTGAAAGAGGAGGAATAATGAAAAAGTAGAATGGCCCGAGCTGTTACAAAGGTAGATGATGAGTAAACCACGATGCTGTTAAACATTACGTTTAGAGAACTCTGAAGGTGACAGTTAGCTGCCAGCTGCTATACCACCAAGTTAAGTTCAGGCTCAGCTGTTCCAATACATTCTGTGCATCCTACCTGTAAAGGAGTCTGATACAGCCATTTTTCTTTATCTCCACTGAGTTTCATACATGCAAAAAGGTCACAAACTGTAGGAAGGCCAAAGTCCTGAAAGAGAAGTCACCTTAGTTACTGATCTCCAAACACAAATACATTTTCATATCTTTTCAAATTCTGTCAAAGTGTTCAAAAAGAAAACTGACTTCTGAGTCTTTGAGATTAATACTTTTTTCATTTAGTAAACCATATTAATTTGTTTTGTGTTAAATGCTGGCCTCATCTACTTAAGTAACTAAGTAATAATCACTGAAAACATTAAAAGAACTAAGAAACCTAAAAATGGTCAGTCAGTATTACCCAAAAGAGCTATGAATTTGGAAGAGACAACAGGCATTAAATTCAGTAAAACAACAAACCCAGCACACTGGCTACAGACACGGCAGTAGCAAAAACTTAGGAACATGCTCACTTGTGCTTTCTTGCGTAGAAGCCATTTATCTTCCACTGGAGGTGGGTTAGCATTTTCTAGGTTGTTTGAAGTCAACACCCAACTGTTTACATTCAAGGGGAGGTGGAATGGAGCCAAGAGGTCTTGGAAAGGACTCTTGAAGCTATTATCTGCTTTCCCCCTACTTGCCTCTTCTGCACTTTCTGCTTTGTGCTCTGACTTGGCTAGCCAGCTTGTCAGAGGCCTTTCAAGCAATACTTTCAAGGGTTCTGCAATCTCTGCTGAATAATCCGCTTTCTCTGCACTAATGGGTTCCCCTGAGAGCTGCTGTGCAGGGTTAAGCCAGGTACTGGCAGCAGGCATGGTCTTCTCATGCTCAGGGTTTGTTACGTCTTTCTGGCTGACTGGAACTCCATTTTTATCCTTAGCTTCTTTCTTCAGAAGCCATTTACACAGAGCTTCTTTTCCACAGTTTTCATCACACACGCATTCCGAAAAGGTGGCACACAGCTCATTAGCTTTGCACACATCTTCCACTTTAAATGGGGCCTGGGTATGCTGAAGCAGCCAAGCATTTACAGCAGATGTAGTGGGTGATTTCTTTCCATCAAGATGCTCATTCAGGCACTTCAGACTTCCCAGGTTCTCTATTTCCACGCTTTTGATCTGGCTGCCACAACAACTGGTACATGTTTCAGCTTTGAGAAGCCAATCATTCAAATTAAATTCTTCCCTAAAAGGTTTAAATTCATACTGCCATTTGCCATCTGAAGCACTACTTCCATTTTCTGTGTCAGGAGTAAGCAGCCAGTCAGAAAGATCCATCTCTTCTTGTCCAAGGGATTCAAATTCCTCCACCTTTTCAACAGTGGAAAAGGACAAGCTGGAAGTAGAGGTGGAGTCCTTGCAGCCAGGGGGGTCTGTCTTCCCAGCAACATCATGCTGTTGATTCTGCAGGAGCCAGTTTTCCAAATCTCTCAGATTTCCCCAGGCTTGCTCAAAATAACAGACTTTGGAAGATTTTACATCCTAGTAAAGACACATTGAAATGCATCTATTAGCACCAAAAGACAACGTTCAGTAACTGTTTGCACAGTTGCAGCTTGGAGCATCCTGACAGTAAGTGCAAAAGTATTAGCTGAACATGAGGCAAAGTGAACAGAATTACAGAAGGTTTAATTCCCACCATATTCACCACATGAAGTCAGAAACTGTGCCTTCCCCTTTACTGAAAGCTAGGTTAGTGCACAAAAGGCTTACCTGGCTGGGCTCTGACACACATTTTTGTGTAACCCATTCTTCAAGATTGGTGCTGGGAACATACGGAGCCGGGCAAACACCCCCAGGTCTGCTTCCAAGTAACCAGTCAGTGAGCGAGGCATTCATTGTCCCACACAGTGTTTTCTGCTGAGAAAGAATCTTCTTGGTTATGAGAGAGTCTAATTGCTGAAGCAATTCATGGTGAACATCAAAACGGTCATTCAACATGCCTCAGTACTTCCGAACCAAAAGAAAACCCAGTCCCGTCTAATTCAGGGTAAAGTAAATCTTCAATCACCTGCATGACCTTAAACCACTGCACTGATAGATTATTTTGTGATCCCAGATTCTCCAGAGAGCAAATGACAAGAAATAGAAGCGACAACTTCTACAACACACAGCTCTGAGAGGTGTAACCCCGCCATAACCCTCCTGACCACAATTCCATTACTAATTTGCTATCCTCCTTCACAGACGCTATTTCTCTGCAGAGCCCAATGTAAGATTTCCCATGAATTTCTGCATTAAAAGGAATTGGATAGTTCCAAGTCCTGACTTGACAACATCAAGGAATATTAAATTACAAAATTCTGACAGTTGCACTCCAAATTCACTTTTATACTATATTCTTGCATGTCGGCTCCTGGAGCAGCGAGAACATCAGATCACTAATGCTCACCACAGTGACTTGTTACTGGCTACTCAAACATCTTAACAAACAAACAAACAAACAGAAGTCATCACTCAAGCATGGTAACATACTGTGTTTGAGTTCTCCTTTTTTCTTTAACACAATTAAACATTCACAGATACAATCTTACCTGCTCACAGTTCATGAGGGCACAATTCTGCCCTGGGAACCAGGGAGAAGTATTCTCTCTCTCTGAGGTTTGCTGTAAGAAAAGAAAAGTTAAATTGCAGTTTTGTCCAGTTTCTAGGATGAATTCTACAATGAAGCAGAAGTAAAGCGCAGTTACAACTGGTCATTTTTTGTGGCTAACAGTTTTCCTAACATTTAAAAACAGAATGGAGAAAGATTAACTATAAAAATACTACCTTCAGTCCACTTCCTTCAAGAGAATATTATCTCCAATAATACAGAAGATACACTGCTTACATAAGAATCTCAAAATATTTATATCACAGAAAGCCATCTATAGTGTATAACTATTAATATCTAAAGAAAACTAACATTAATTTTCAGTTCCTGGAATAGAGTAAGAACACAATCATAATTCCCTCAGTCTCTGACTGTGGCGGATTGGCCTTTGGCTGGGGGCCAAACCACACACACCCGCTCACACAGTTCCTGTCCCCACCCAATTACGGGGAGAGAATTAAAGAGGTAAATGGCAAAGAGAACTTGTGGGTTGAGATAAGGACAATTTAATAACTAAACTACAATAATATTTGAAATAATTCTATATACAAATATACAATGTGATACACAGTGATACTGCCCCCCCCACCCGATGACCCACTCCCAGCCAACAACCCCGGAGGAGGGAAAGATGAACTGTCTCTACTTAACCCAGGACACTGCCAAAATATATTAAAATAACACGTACATAACTAGATCTAAGCTCAGTCAAAATCAGAACTACATGCAACAGTTAATAAAACACTGTGTATATATTATACAGCTAAAACTACATGACTCATAGAATCACAGAATGGTGTGGGTTGGAAGGAACCTTAAAGATCATCTAGTTCCAACCCCACTGCTATGGGCCGGGATACCTTCCAGTACACCAGACTGCTGTCTAATATACTGTGCTACTGCCTCAAAAAAATATTTTTTTTTTCAAGTATTCCAACCCAGGAAAATCTTGGTGCTTACCATTGTTTTAATTGAACCAAATGAGGTAATAGCTTGGCGAAGGTAAGATGTGTCAGCCTCAAAATTCAGGATAGAAGACTCCTCTGGTTTAAGAGTAAGACCTCCCAGTCTGTAGAAGTAAGATGATAAAGAAAGAAAAAAGAAAAAAAAAAAGACAATCTTCATCATTTCTTGGGAATCAGTCCACTATTTCATAAAAAGGGTTCCAAGCTGACTTAGCACTAACTAGATCACAGAAAGACTTAATACTTGCATAAAAATAAAGGGACGCCTATCCACAAACTAAGAGCAGAATAGAACAAAAAATCAGATTAAGTTCATAAGTCAAAATAAATACTAATTGTGTTAACTTGCATCATTAAATGATTTACCTCTCCAGGCAAACTGAAATCTGGTTCGCTAGTTCGTTACTATAGGAGCGTTCCAGCTGATGAATAAGGCAATTGAATTGTCCCAAATACTGCATGGAAGACAAAACACATGTTATTGTTTTGGCTTCTAAGATTAAAATTGAGAAAATACTCACAAGGACAAAGTTTACTTATAAATGCCAGTGCAACAATTTTACATCTAAGTCTTACCAAATAGAGCTGCTGCGCCTGCTGCTGCAACACCTCCTCCTTCAGCTGCTGAATTAGATCTACCTGTTCAAACAGCCACACCTCCCGGCTGCGCAGGCACTCCAGGTGGCGGCTGATGTGGCTGTGAATCTTGGCTTTTACCTGTAAAGTAACACAGACCATTTCTAGAGCATCTGTCAAAAAGTGAACAAGCATATGCTGCACCAATTACAAAATAGTATTTGTCACAGAGAAGTGGTAGTTTTAGAGCAATCTTATTTCTCAAAAACTAATCACAATCACCCACAGCACATGATTCAAGATAGTAAAAGTTCCAAGGCTACCTTTAAACAAGTATCAAACAACAATGTTATTTGCAATATCTTTCTACTCTGATGTTTCAGCCAACAGCTTTAGTAAAATCTGCATGCCTAAGCTAGTAACACAGGAATCCCTTTATCAAGAGCATAACCAAATTACACAGCTGGATGCTTGCAAGTCTCTAGGAAAATTTCAGACCACCATCATAATAGAAAGTACTCCAAAATAATAAAAGCTGGCATTAAAGACATGTTAGTTATTAAAACATTTAAAAAAATAATTTAAAATTACCTCCCGCCAGTTCTCTTTAATCTGTTGTTCAGCTTTGACAATTCCAGATATAGCTGTTTCCAAGTCCTTCTTTGCTTGAAGGCACTTTGCCAGAGGCTCACTGCTGCAGGAATTTCTGCTTCTATCTTGTGGTGGACTCATTCTTGAAGTGTTTCTAAAACACAATGAAAAAAAAATTCTTAACAGTTTCTATTCCACTTTAACGAAAGAGGAAGGGCATCATACAAAGAACCATCTGGTCTACTTCACTATAAAGGCGAACAAAAAAAATCCTAAGACCCTACACCAATGTAAGTTTTCTAAGCATAGATAAAACTTTCTCCAGGAGCAAAAACAGTCTCTCCAATGCCTCGGCCTGCGGAATTTGCACAATCGCAGGAAAACCAACAGATATTTGACAACAACTCCAACCACAGGAACTTAGGCAATCCTCCTCTCCCATTTACCTTCCTCTGACTTCTGTGTCTAGCCAGCAAACTATGGCAGCTGACAGCTGATTCAGGCAAGGTTCAGCAGCTCTGCTAGAGCTGGGGGAGAACCACCAAGCAAGGGGCAGGAACTGTTTTAGTCACCCTTTGTTCAGCTGCAAGCAAATGAACTGGCTCCCATAAATGAGAAAATTATAATACAGTTTGATCAACTGAAAAAACAAGTGTTGATATACAGAGCACTCTTTACTAAGCTGCAAAGGCTGAAACTTACAGCAGCTGCCCATTATTTTTGTCACGGTCACAGTAATTTCATCACCTTCAGCATATCCTCAAGTAAAAGGGGCTTAGATACAAAATTTCTACAGAAGTTACACTAGTAAAGATTCTGCAAGTACAGGAAAAAAGCTAACTATGGATTTTCAGTAAAAATGGGAAGCATCAATATAAGCGGTTTTTTTCTAAACTATGGGTATTTTGTTACCAAAGACTTTCAGTTCTTCTGTTAGTTTCATATGACTCCTGAAGCACTAACCAAAGATATGTAGTAAACATTCTATTTAAAACAAGTCTTCAACTATGACAGCTATGGAAATTCCCAGAAGTAATAATTAAAGCATACACACGTGCCAATCTAAGTATTTCATAGATTTTACCACTCCTCTGGAGGGAACTGAAAATAATATTTTGAGTATGACAAGATGACCACAGAGCTTCTGATACTGAGCAGCTATTTAGTTTGCAATTTCCAACCCCCATGACCATACAAACTGCAACTCAAAAATCCTTCTACAACCAAGAACCACCAGATACATATACAAGCTGTGTATTTCAGAAAGCAGAGTGCTGGGGTGGTTCACAGAAGCCACACCAAACCCCTGCATGCAACCCAATCCCACCCTCGCCATAACATCTCATCTTCTAGGAAGCACAGGGTACAACTACAAGAGGAAAGAATCTGAATTTATTTTTTAAGCATATATTAATTCAACACCAAATCAGGCAAGGTGTAGAAATCCAAAACACATCATTCTCCACTCTGCGTTACAAATGCCAGTTTTGTCCTTGTATTTCCATACTCTAATTCATTCCCACGTTCAGTTCTGTAAGGTTCAATGATCTTCACCTTGCTAGTGATGTTCAATAAAAGATATGCTTTCTCTTCACAACACCCTTCAGATTTTATCTTGCTTGTCAACTCTCATGTACAATCTACAGGAAAATATAAGTGTGAGCCCTAGCTCTCAGATGTAATCTAAAAAGTATTAATGCAAAGGCAGAGATATACCCAGCCAAGAAAACAAGGACATTAGATATATTAAAAGCTGTCATATAGTCAAAAGCAAACAAAAACCCCACATTGTTCTTTATTATTTCATTCATCACCCTGACATAACAATTGAGTCAAAGTCTGAAAGGCTAAATGTAATTTCCATGTTTGCTCACACAATAGGAAATATGCTTTCCTCCAGCCAGCCAGCTCCTATAAAATCGCTGTCCTTATGCTTTGTCAAAAATTAGCCAATAACACTAACATTACAGTTGAGTCAATCCATCCTTCTTTTCAATTTCTGCAAGCCCCTAACAAAAACAAGAGGGAGTAACCACCCATCTCCTTATTTCCCAATTATCACAAATAGAACTGGAAGTTTAAGACACTTTCATGTCCTGCGCCGACACACCCGAGATCCTACACTTAGGCTCGACAACAACAGAATACAATTACTGCTGCTACAGGATATACGGTTGCAATACAGAGTCACCATTTTCGGCATTTCCACGTCATCAAACTGTCTCCAGCCACGCGGAGGTCCCCCTCCACGGGTACACCGCATCACGGGATGCGCCCCCTCCCCACCAGCCGACCTCGCACTTACTTTCCGCGCGAAGGCAGCAATTCCGCAGTGTCCCGCTTAGAAAGCCGCTTCCATCTTCCCCCGCCTATTCTGCAGCAGCACGGACTCCAAATACAGTTAACCAGTCCCGTGCAGCTGTTTTCAGCCCCGCTGCGGCCGCGCCCCGACCCAGCCCGCGGCACGGGAAGCCTGCAGCAGCGGCGGGCGGCGAGGGGGCCCCCGGGGGCGCCTTATCGGGGCGGCCAGCCCGGCCCCGCCCCCGCGGCCACAGCGCCCGCCCGCGCCCGCACGTCGGCAGCGCGGGGGAGGCGCCGGAACGGCCCCGGGGGCCCCGCCGCCGCAGCAAGCCCGGCCCGGCCCGGCCCAGAGGTCGTTCTGCAGGGCGGGAATCAGGCCAAGGCACCGCCTGCTGCCCCGGACCGGAGCCCCGGCCGCGCTGCCCGCCCCGGCCTCTCAGCTGAAAGACCAAACGCCTCCTGGCTCCCCACTGGCAGTTCAAACCGCAAAACCAGAGAGTTTTGTAACAAAACCGCTGTTTCTTGCAATTCCAGAAGTGTAGCAACGTGCCCTTTTCGTGTAGCAAGTGCACCCAGCCTACCCGAGGGCCAGGGCATGCAGAACGGGTTTCTCCGGCAGAAACAGGAGCTGAAGGGGCTGCAAGCCCACCCAGCAGCCAAACGGAACCTGTGTCCCTGGCCTCGCACAAACCCCAGCACCCAGGGGCTCCCCGCTCCAGTGCTGCACCTGTTAAGTTCCAGAAATCCTTCCGGTAACTGCATCTGAGCGGTTTATTGACTCCTGGAGGGACTTAAATGACACACACACAATTCTTGTCACCTCTACCCTTGCTGCCACCATTTCACACAGACAAGGCAAGCACACCTACACGTCTGCCATGTAAGCAGTAAAAATATTACAGCTATGAAACCAAAAGAACTGCCCAGATGAGGCAGAAAGATAACATTATTGTTCCTAATTGCAAAGTAACTACCAGTCTTTACAGACAGATTTTTGGCTGTTGCTACTAGTACCCAAAAGCCTCACTGGAGGGTTGTCATTGCAAAGACCCTGCAGCCAAAACTCCTGGTCTTCTAGTGCTCTGTACAATCTTTAGTCTTCAAGCAGGCTGCCTGCCCTCCACCCCCAGGCATTACTTCCCATATATGTCTTGTGCTTTTCTTTGTAGGTCAGAATCTGCTGGACAAAAATTCCGGTTTTTTTAGATTTCAATTAAATAACAGTGGCTGGGGAGCAGAGGAGGGGACAACCCTTCCTTGCCTAGCAATCTGCTAACAGGCCAGCAGAAAACCGGTTTTACCAGCTTTCCACTTTCAGCACAACTATTCCCACTGCCTCTTGGGAAGATAATTGTTTTCCATTTCAAATGGGTGTTGAATAACCTCAAAAAGATGTCCCTGCAGAATCCTTCTTCATTTCCATTTTACCCCATGAAAAAATAGTAGTTCCTCTTAAAAAACTATCCCAAATTAGGTACGTGGCAGTTGTGGTCAGGGAGTGAAGTACTGTAAGTACACGAGCGGAGTCTCAGAAATTTCCATTTACATCCAAATATAACAAGCATTTTATACAGTACCGCATCAGCACCATGAGCCAATATCTGTGTGGAGCTTCTGCTGGGAGGATTATTTTACTCCCTAACAAGTACATACTGCCATACTTTTTAAGTCACAAGACACATGCCAAAAAAACTACCTCTAACAGATCTGAATAAGAGAGAAAGTGAAATTAGCACCTCAAGGAGTAATAATAAAAAGTTCCAGGTAATACATTTTCTGAAATTCAAGTACATTTTAGCTGCCTGCGCTGTATTGGATCTATGCCACTAACCTGAACGCATACACACACACACACAACTGCCTTTTCAGCTTATTTGAGCCCTGGAAGAGCCCAGCCAGTGCACAAAGCAAGAGTTCTGAGACATCTTCACAAGAGTTGGGTTCCCAAGAGTTGCAAGTCACCAGTGCAGCTGAGACAATAAGTCTGATCGTTTATTCCATTATTAATATATTTTTACGTATAGCACAGCAAGCACATAAGTAAAATCATAAAATACCTGAATATGAAGGCCTGAAATCACTATGCCATAATTACATACAACAGCAATGTAGATATCCCAGAGCAGAAAAGACACACTGTTATCTTAACACATTTAAAAGCCTTTGGAAAATACTTGACAAATCCCTTGCTCTGCTTGAAGCATATGGTCCCAAAGATAGCATTGCCACGCTCTCTGTATATCCACCAATACAATGGTATGCACTTACAGAGTTATTAACAGTATTTTTTAAATGACTGTCAGCTTTTTTTCCCCTCCCATCACCGCACACCTTACCTAAAACCCCAGCGAAACACGATCTTGTTCCTCTGTCAGCTTTTCCCTTTAATCCTAGTCACAAATACCGAGTTTAAACCCGCAAGAATGAGTAACAAAATCCCTGAACGCTCTGGCTCAAACCGCTTACCCATTACCTAACAGATGGTTTCCAAACTTTCAGTAAACACAGTGCACGGCAACTCCCGATCGTTCCTAACCCGGATTGTTACTACTTATGCAACCTTTGAAAACCGCAGCTATTTTAACCTCTCAGTTAAGGAGTGAAATGATTTTAGGAACGCTATCAGCTTAACTTCTCACGAGCATAAAACAAAGCGAGATCAGGAAAAAAAAAAAACCAAAAAAACAAACCCACGCCTCCGTATCCGATCAGTTCTAGTCCTCCACCACCACAGAACTGTAATTTTCTGACAGGCCTGCCCGGCCATGCCCGCCCAAACCGGGCCGCCTGGACGACTTTCAGCCCATTCCTCCCGGGTGGCATCCAAAGAGGGACGCTGGGCCCGCAGGACACGGTACTTCACCTCACCTCCCACCGAGCAGCGACCCCATCCGGCCCCCGCAGCGGCGGTCCAAGCCCGCCCTTACCCGCCAGGTCAGGCCCAGCAGCGCTCCGCCACCTTTGCGCGCCCGCCCGCTCTCCCTGCGCGGAACCCGTCCCCGCCGCGCCGCCAGCGGGACCACGGCCCTCCCCTCGAACCCGGCCCGCAGCCAGGCCGCGCTCACCGGCACCACGCTCTGCCCTCAGCCCCGCACCGCCGCCGCGCGAACAACCGTCGCTCTCGCGAGACGGCCGCCCCCGCGCAGCGCCGCCCGCCCCCTGGCGGCACGGCGGAGCGGCTGCCGGGCTGGGCGGTGGTTGGCGCCGTCGTGGCCGCGGGGCGGGGGTCGAACCGGGCAACGGGGAGAGAAGGGAGGGAGCGGCTCTTCCCTAAAACAACCTGAATCTGTCCTCTCATCCGGTCGCCGAGCAGGACCCTCTCGGGTAAACAGAGTAGCCTGTCCTCGGCAGTCACAGCGGACAGAGCGGGGTGCCGTTGTGTCTTCCATAGGGTTGACCAAGGCAATGCCATAATCCAGAGGGTTGGAGGAGTTTTCACGGAGCCCCTCATGCTGGCAGGTTGGCTTCACACTCTCTGTGTGCATGTGTTGTGGCTAAGGTTATGTTTTCCTGGGAGGATGTGCCAGTCAGATACATCTTCCCTCTCACCCCTAAAGGAGTTTCAGAGTAAGGACCCAAACACCGATTTTGAATGGGCTCTTTCCTCCCACCACGGACGGGAGCACAGCCACTCCTCCCTGTCATACCCTTAGCCACACCAGATGTGCCTTTTTACCCTACTACATACCGTGTTAAAAAAAAATGAAATTAAAAATGGCATTATTCTAAGCAAAGAAAAAATTGTAGTCTGTGAAAACAGGGGCAAAAGGTTGGGTAGAGATGTAGCTTTATGGAAAATAAACGTCTCCTCATGATCAAACAGTAGCAAACATGGAGGCCTATGTACCGTTTTGTTCCTCTGTGCTGGATAAAACTGTGTATCGACAGCAAGCCTCCAACAAGAGTATGAAGAGAAGCATTCTGGACGTGTGAAAGGGATCTACATACACATCAGAAATAGTTCCTGAGAATAAATGCATGTGACTTTTCTCTTGGGAAGTGTATGACACGCTCCAGTACCCAAAATTCAGTACTATTTTTTGCTGAACAGGAATCATGCACGTAGTCCTGCAGAATAAAGCTCATCCCTTCCTGACAAGCCACCACTTGCCTTTGCCTTGATATGGTGAAAGCGCTTAATGACCGTCTTTGTGCACTCAAAGACATTCTTCCTTGCTCGGCTGCAGTGTGAGAATAAAGAGCAGGGTGGGATTCATCCTACCCCCGTTGAAACAGGAGCCTCGATATAGAAGCAGAAGCTTTTCATGCAGTTCTTAGGTACTCACGTGCCAAACTGTACTGCTCTGTGCCATGCAAGACACAGAAAACTTGAAGAATGTTCTCTGCTGCAATGATTTTTATAGCAGATTTTGTGGGTTTATGCACATGTTCTTACAGAATGTTTCCAGTTCCTGTTTAGACCATTCCTCCTTCAATAACTGCAATAATTTAGTTGAAGACCATCAGTTGCATTAACTTCTACATTTAATGGCCCATCGTGTAATTTCCCTGTTCTGCAGCTTGTTACACAGTTAAGCAGCACATCACTGGCTTTTGAAAGGGAAATAAGGAAGTGGAGCACCCTGACAGCAGCACAAGCATGCACAGCATCACGCACGGCACAGCCAGAGAGGTGTGAAGCCAGATGCTAGGGCAGACTAACAAACTGACAGCAGCTCCTCTCAGCGACAGGAACGGTCCCAAAGTGGAGTACGAAATTATAAAAGAGTCATCACTGTAGGCATCAGGGAAATTAATGCAGCTCCTGGGGGAATCACCAGTTGCTTCAAGCTCTGTGGCTGGAAGCAGGCTGCGTTCTCTTTGTCACTGCCCACCCGGTGCATGGCCCTTCCTCCCGCATATCCTCTCTGACGTCTGTCCTTGGTCCCCTTCCAGGCAGGCCGTGACCTGGCACTCAGTCCCACAGCTGCGCACCAGATCTATCCCCAGCTGTCCCCCAGACCTTGTCTTGCCCCTGGCCCAAGGCCGACCTCTCAGCCACCAAACCAGCCCAAGGAGCCGAGCTGGGCAGCAGTCCATTGTGCTTAAGTCTAAGGCTTTACTTCCCTGCAGGGGATTTTCAAAGCTCTCCGCACTGTATTTACTCACCTTGAATCTTTGCTTTTTGTGTCAAGCTACCTCAATGCCAGAGATAAACTAAGTATTTGTATGACACAAACGGTTTCATATAGAGACTGTACATAATGTTTTAATAACCTTTTCCTGCACCACACACTCGGTCTTCTTCCTGCCTCTAGTTTAAGGATTTCACATTTCTGCAAACTTTTATAAATTGCTGTTTCTTTATCTGTCCCACATATGGTCTATCCCACTTCACATGAAACAGAAGTACAGATTACACCTAACTCCACACACATGTTTCATTTAAAGAGGTTCCCAGACACGTTTCTGTAGCTTGTCCTGGAAGTCTAATCAAAGGCAGAACTTACTTCTGGAAGCAATGGGCTGCAGTGACAACCCAGTGTTTGTGAATAAGAGTCACACCCAGGTGTGAACAAATCTCTTACTTGTTGTGGTCCAACCCTATCAATGCAAAAAATAACAATAGAAGTTTTAACCAAGGAAGTGTCATCTCTGAGTAGCGGGACAGAGAAAAAGAACAGACTTAACTTGTGGTAACAGAAATTCTTTCTCTTCTGCAATAGGGGTTACTAGCAATTGTAGAGGGAAATACTTTTATTAATGTACTACTACATCATGTATGCAATGAAGGTATTAGGACTCCATACTCTATGCACAGACATGTTGGTAAGCACATACCCAAATATTCAGATGTTTGTCAACACAGCTTCTTTGTGTGATAGATGCCTAGGCAAGTAAGGGTCCCACAAGTTTTCTAAAACAAACCCACACGTATGGCCATTTTAATCCTCACCCATTTTTTTCTGCTTTTTAAAAATTATTAATTTTTCCCTCCTGAAACCCTCCACAGCTTCAGCTGGTGGGTTCATCTCAAACACCAAGCAGTTCATAACCTTTTGCAGAAACAGGAGATTCTTTGATGGCTAGAAACTAAATGCTCTTCTCACCTATCAAGCAGAAAGCACACTCAGTTCAGATATGACAGATAGGTACTGCAACTCACACATGCTTTACAAATGAGAGGACTGTCCGTGTATATTTTGTGGGTTACAATAAGTTTGACCATGTCTTCAATGACAGCAGGAATGGCCCAATAGCTACACAAAAACGTCACAACACAAAGTGTTATTTGTCAGTGTGTGTTAATGACTTCATCAGCAACCTCTTCTAAGACATCGATATTTGTGTCACTGAAAAGTTGTCATAAAGGCTGTGCATACCTGTAAGGAGACTTGCCAAGGCCAGGATTGTGGCTTTGCTTCAGTGCCTGATATAATTTTCCCTGTGGTGTTTGGCTGAAAATACCCTTTGCCACAGTTTGCTGGCCAGTCTGCAACACACAGAGAAACATATTCAATAAGCAAAGTCACATCCGAACAGTGGTTCATTGACCCTAGACTTGGTGGCTCCTACAACTTGAAATGTTGAGGAAAGAGATAAATATTAAACATAAATCCTTAGTCATGTTCCACGTATACCACACAGACATTTTTTGAGTAACTGCCTGGCACACTTGGGATGATGTTAAGCATGCTGTAAATTTAAGAAATCAGAATATCAATGGAAAAGTTTCCCAAGTGTAGAGCTCACTGCTAAAATTTCAAAGACCTATGGTTTCTGAAAGAGCTGGATTTTGGGGCTAAACCACCCATGCCTCTCAGCCTGCAAGTGACTGGCTTTTGGGACAGGGCAGCCAGCGCTTTGTGTTTGGCTGCTTGAAGGATAGCTCAGACACAGGCTAATGGAGAGCAGTTAGTGTTCAGTAACTAGGCATGAAACTAAGTTTGAGTTGGTTTCAAGACAGTATTTCTGAAATACTACTTATTCCCAGGGATTTGCTTTGCATTTTAATTAGAAAGCAAGCAAGCAAACAAAAAGCATTGATCCTGCACAATGTTTTTCTCCAGGTAGTTCATTACCTCTTGCTTGTTATGGCAGGGTTGAGACGAGCTTAAACCAGGCAAGGTTATTATTAATCATCTTCAGCAAAAGACAGTTGGTTTCTGTGGTGCCAGAAAGGTGGGAAAGTGATAAAGGAAAAGCTGGTGTCTGGCATAGGGTAGGAGAGTCACAATTTAATATCCCAAATGGAGAGAATTACTGTATTTCATATAAAGGCATATAATACCCAGATATTCTATTTTTCTATGAGAGAAATAACAAAAAAAAAGAGGAGTAAACCTGCAGGGAAGGTGCAGACCTGGTGACCCAGGTGGGGCAGTGGCCCCACCACAAACACCTCTATTCAAACACGAAGGAAGGGCCTCCAGGGAGGTGAAAGCAGAGGAGACCGCATGACCCCCCTTTCTGCAGCCCCAGGCAAGGTCTCAGCATCAGCACTCAGGCACAGCACCGAAGGACTCACACTAGGAGGGAGGGAGGCGTGTAAACAGCGTGTACTTTAAAACAATTTTAACTAACCTAAAACCATTTTCACAAAGTTTCAACCTGCTTCAGAAAACTTCTTCTATCACAAACATAGATTCAGCCTGTAGTGAAACAGCTGTGGGAATTCGGTCACTAAATATTGTGGACTTTTTTCCCCTCCCATAATGTGTGTATATATATATATATATATATACACACACACACACACATATATTCCTGTCAAAATAGGAGCAGGAAATGACTATGCAGGCATAAAGCACAAGAGCTGTTTTCTTTGACACCTCTGCTGCGTTATCGCTTTAGGGATTGCTTTCATATAAGTGGAGAAGTGGGTTGTTGAACAACAGGCATTACACAATCAAAACAAGTCTCTTCTGCTTTCTCAGAAACACTTGTCTCATCTTTGTCCAAGATCATTTTTAAGAAAGCAGCTTCAGCAGCATAGCCCTAAATTAACCCCTAGTTCTACTGTTAGAGTGAGGTTGATGCTAAAAAAGTATAACATTTAGGAAACACAGATCACTGTGCAAACAGGGAAGAAGTAACAACATAACCCATCACACCATTAATTCAAATTATGGTACAGCTTTCCTAAAATTGGATTCTCTGAGGCAATAGTGTTTGTAGGGTTTACCAGACAATGTGAAGACAAAACCAAGTTAAACTTACCTCCATGCAGGAATTTCTGCTCATAGCCAATCTGAGGCAAAGCAGCTTGCACTATAGCCAGCACCAGGGGCAGGGTAAGCAAATTATCTACAAACATTGCAAAAAGCAACCAGAGGAGACGGAAGGACTGACTTTTTATGCATATGTCATTACTGAAGGTGCTGTGTCTGTGACATGGGAAGGACCAGAAATGCCACCTCCTGCTCTTGCTGTTAGGGCGGGATGGTGCAGGTCAGATCACGGCACCCAAGCCTGGATGGTTCTGTGTGCTTTGTGCACTGCAAAGAGCTGCCCATTAGCAGTTGTGTACTGGAAAGCACAAACAAAAGGGTGTTTCAGCAAGGTTCACTGCACAAGGATCTGTGACCCCATCTCTGCTTTACACTAAAATTGTAGGAAGTGACCAGGGACCACCAAATGCAGGGGAGAAAGAGCAGGTCTGTATTGCCAAGCTGCGCGGCAGGTGGAGCTAGGAGATGTAATCCCGGCCAGCAGGACTTCACAAAAGCTCTTGACCCAGATTCGTTATGTTACGCTACCTTTAACACCATGGGGGACAAAATCTCTCCTTCATTACACCAGTGAGACACCTGCAACACCGTTAATGCTGGAGTTGTCTTGTCTGGCTGTAGGTGAGCAGGACATGTCTGGAACGGGATGGAGCTCTGCAGTGTCATTGCCTCGCTTGTGTTTCCCCGCTTTGTTTTCTAAGCTTCCTTCACATGTTGTCTGAGTGATGTAGCCCACAGTATATTGAAAGGCTGATAATAAGATAGATGGCATATGTTTAAGCGACACATTAGATGGGATTAATGCTTCTAAAGATTTACAAGCTACAGCTTAGTACTCTGCTATCTGAACACATTGGCCCTTGCACATGTGATGGCTTTCAGTTCCAGACCCAGCACTTCTACATCTTGAGAAAGATGGAAGATGGACATCCAAGTGACCATAGCAAAGGATATGCACCATTCCCTTCAATGATGCCAACCAGCAGTAAAAGCGACAAGTGACTGTGTGTTTAGTCTTGCGAAGGAGCTCCCAGAGGACGCAGTGACTCTGCAGCACTGGCTTTGCCCAGGGCAGAAGTGCGGCCCCACAGAAAATGGACGCACTCATTCGAGCTTGCAGAGGTGAAAAAGGAGCACACCCATTTTTATACTGGGCAGAACTTCTGGCTGCAAGTTTGAGTGAGAAAAGGAACAAAATTATCACTAACACACAAATCACTCACAAGGCTCACCTGTCTCTTCCCCTTTATAAACCGTGTGGCTCTGCAGAGCTAGGCCCCAGAAAGCAGGGCGCAGCAGGGGGATGCACCGGACTATAACATCAGCAGAAAACACCACGGGTCCCTCCCTCAGCTGGCGCCCTGTACTTGCAGACATAAGCAGCCCTGGGCTCTACACCCCGGCTCACAGGCATTAGGTTCTCCTTATTTGCAGAGGGTCAGCTGGATCCTGTGTCCTGTGTAAATAACAAGGCTTTGTAAAGAAGCTCAGTAGGCAGGTTGCGTTCTTCATTTCAGATCCATAGTTCTGAATGGAGGGGAAAAAAAAACAACTTAGAAACCAAAAAGTCACTTCACTCTTAGAGTCCTAAAGTCCCCTGAAAAAGAAAGACACATGTGACTGATGCAACAAGTCTCATCCAGTTATTTAGCTGGTACCGTAGGAGTTGGTTAGAATAATTTATTTCCAACTCATAAATCCACATGCTGCCTCCTTCTTCTCTTTTGCCAATTAGCAGTATTACTTAGCACTAATAGACTGCTTTAATTTTCAAGGGGCTTAGGAAGACAAATTAATCACCTCAACATGTCTGAAAGGAACAGATGGCAATGGAGTATTAACATTGCAATTTTACAGTTGGAAAAGCTCCTGAAAGAGGGGGCTACAGCCATGTCTGGAGGGCACCTGGACCCGCTCCCTGTGTGGAGCCGGGGTTCCTGGCTCTCGTCTCTGCTCCGAGATTCTGCTTTATCTCAGCCTCATTGCACATTGCCTTTCCTAAGCAAAACTACATGTTTTTTCTTATTACAACTTTAACAGGGAATAACATCCTTCCAGAAGGCCTCTTACCTCAGCACGTCTTCAGACAGGTCATTACTGCTTTGGATTTAAAAGACTAAATGTCTATCCCATAATGCAATTAGTCCAGCTTGCCATTATTTCTTACTGGCTATAAGCAGAGAAGGGATCTGGAAGAAATACATTCTCATGTCCATGTGGAGATGCTTTTTCTCCCTGAAACATCTTTGATTACAGTTGAGTACAGAACAGCTGATGGCATTCTTCTCCCCACTCACTCCTGTCTCGGAGGACCACGGGCACAGAGCAGTGTCACTCCATGGGGCCTTCTGGCACAGCTGTACCACACACAATTTCTTAAGCTGCATCTAGGAAGGAAAGTAAGCTTGCTCTAGAGCAGGGGTTCCTACAGCAAAACTTGCATATGAAGGACGAGATCTGTGGCCATCCTCAGCAGAACCAGGGGGTTTATTTAAAACATTGAGAGAATATCCTCTGTTTCAGCATTTAACCCTGCAGTCAAAGATTATCTCAAATTACAAGTGTGCAATGATATTAAAGTCAGTCAGTGTCAAATGTCTAACATGTTTTGACCTCCTCCAGGAATGGCAACAGTAAATGTAGTGATACATCTCCCTTGTTACTAAGCAAAATAATAATTCAGAGTGAAATTAATTATTATAACTTTTTCAGAGCTATTTCATCAGCATACTGATATTAGTATAAATTCCCTTCAGTCTGTGCTGAACCACTGGCCTAAGCATCTCAGCCATTATCAATCCCATAGCCATCAAATATAGACAGCTCCATGCTTCCAGAGACATTAGGCAGTGTCTAGGGATGACATAACATATCCAAAATACTGAATTACCAGGTTCACATATTTTAAGGGAAAGAAGGAGCACTGAGGCAAAAGGTTTAAGTTCCCAGTGTGCTAGTGCAGCCCTCACTGAGGATTTGTGTGAAAGGCGACCCCAGTTTGATCAGGTGTAAGTGGTACTCGAGCATTCAGGCTGGGGAGCAGAGGCAACATGATGCAATACAAACTGGTTTTCAAAAGTGCTCGACAAAATAATACACCTCGATTTCACCCTAGCTTGACAAGCAGCCGTGTTCAGCATTGACATGCTCAGTTATAAATCTAGTGTAAGTTTTCCTTCTACTTTATTTCTATCTAAAAGTAGAATGTAGAAAACATTAAAAAACAGAGATAGAGTTCTCATGTTTAACAAGAGTAACACTTGAACAAGAGTCCTGATATAAACAGTACTTAATATACAACCTGACTGCATTTAAATTAAAAAAAAACCCCATGAACCCAAATGCAAAGTGAATCCAAATTCCCTTTAAGAGGGATCCATCATACAAATGAAACAACTTATTTTTATCCATGTAGCTAATATTCAGATGAACATGTTTGTTTCTTCACAGCTCTCCATTAATATACCTTGCATTTTAATTCTTTCCGTAAGCACAGGATATCCTCCAGCACCAACATTACCTGCTCCAATTAATATCCTAAAGACTCACAATGCCTGTAATGAGGGACTATCTGTTTTTCTTGATTAGCAAGTCATTAGTTCTTTCCCTTGCTTGTCATTCATTTTTCTCATCCATGAATGATAGCCAGTGTTTAGTACTGTAACAGCAAATCATACCAATGCATAATTCACACCAGAGCTGTATGAAATCTAAGAGTTGTTCCAGCTTTTACAGTATGCAACAGCCAAAGCACTCAAGGGACTTTGCCATATTGTTCCAGTCCCTTCTCCAATCTATCTCTTTCTGGTGAGTTTGATGCTGGTCCTATTTTTATCATCTTCGTAGAGTTAGGGGCTTTATTTTGGAGGGGTGACTGAGATGGTAGGGGTAGGAAGGAGAATCAAGATTATTCCACATGTCAAATCGTTTAGAAGAATGGATTATGACGGTCATGGAAGCAAGCTTTAGTTTGACTATTCAGGTCTTTAATTCTCCTGTACACCTGAGGACAAACTAACAAACACAAGGTTTCAGGCCATTTTAGTGCTTAAAATTCTCAAAGTGTAATATTTGAGGAAAGGAAGAAATCAGTGTTTGGTACTACTTATGATACTTTGGACCATGAAATAAGTCCATACAGAAACTGTCTAGCTAAATGCTAAATAAGAGCAGAAGTGACTTTTTTTTTTCTTTTAGTTACTCGTTACTTCTTTACTTCTAGTAAAGCTTTAATAAAAGGAACTTTAACATCTAAGACCGTTATCAAAACTTGGATCCTCACAGCTGTAGAGGCATCCTAAGGCATCATATTCCAGTGGGTTCAGACTTGGTTTGTATAAAACTTATTTTCAGTTCAGACTTTATTGAGGCCAAAGTCCCAGGGCCTGAATTAAGCCTCCTGAACTCAAAGTGAATTCCACAGGAGCCAGCTCTGTTTAATCCACTTTGTCCAGGAATGAAAATTTGATCTTGAACCACTCTACATGATTAAATTAATGCATCCAAGAACATTCCAGCTAGCAGGTCCTATATTTAAGGATTTTCTAGATGACATTTTAAAGCTGTCCTAAGCACCAGGGGCTCCTGTTCATATACAAATGTCAGGTGAACATTATGTAGACAGCGTGCTAACTTACTGGAACAAAAAACAATCCAAAACACCAAAAAGCACAACTACACACATTTGAAGAAAGACTGGATAATTCCACAGCAGTAAGTTCTCCGATGTAGCAAGTTTTCATTTGAGACAGAAATGAATGTACCTCCTCTCTCTTCATCAAAAAATATTGCACATTCCTAGTTTCCTGAAGAATCTTAAACATTGGCCAAAGGCCACATACGACACTGGAAATAACAGTCTCAGCTTCCTTGACAAACCTTTCACTTTAAACATGCCTTGCACTAGGCTGCATTGCAGTATCATATGAGTTTCTCACTGGGAAATTGTTTGCAAAGTTGTTTTTGGGAGAAATCTCTAAGCTGCCAATATGACCAAGGCAGCTGGAACAAAAAATTGTTGTACTTTGGTGAACACGCAAATCAGCAGACATGTGACATCAGACCAGACAGGGAACACAAGAGGAGCAAAGGTTACATGCAAACAGTTGCCTGTGGTTTATGTAACAACAAAACAGCCATTGTTCAGGAGAGATGCACATACAAAGAACTCACTGGAAATTACTTTTAATATAAGCAAAACAAAACTGCTTATGGTTTGTAGGGTATGACAGAGTGACAGATTAGTCTGAACAGCTTTTGTTTCATGTCTCTAAACCAAGCATTCAGTAAGTAATTCACATTACATCAGTCATCTTTGGTAATACTGTACATTTGTGTCAATCACTTGGTAAACATCAGTTCTGGATATTTAGAGTATAATTCATCATAACTACAAAAAAATGTGAAAGTTGCAGGAGCATCCTCCAACTGTGCATCAGCTTGCAAAGGGAAGAGTTCAGACTAGAAATATCAAAATTACTTCACAGAGTTATGCAGCAAAAGTTACAATTCCTTGCCATAGAGCATTACACTAGGTTGTCATTTTTTCTACAGTTGAAGTGGGTTTATAGTCAGCATTATTATAAATAGCAGTAAAATAACTCCCAAAACAATTTAAGGGACCAAGATTGAAAGGTAAGAACTTTGATTAAAGCACCATTTTCTAACCCTACATTTTTCAAATACAGAAAAAAAAAATCATAATTATTTTTAAAAGGTGCATTATTTAGAAAAGAAGCCTAATTCCTTACACTATGATTTAAAACTAACTTAGAAGAATAAAACAGTGCTACATTGAATACAGTCAAGAGCATTCCGGTGGTATGATGTAGATACAACCTTATGTCCTCTGTTACATGGCCCAACCATGGGTTTTTCCTTCCTTTGATAAGTATTTGATGGTCACTGAACTTTTCCCACTTCTTCAGAAGTGGACTGTCCACACATACTGTGTTAACACTTAGGAGTCACTGTTTACTTACAATTTAAAAGCAGCACAGCTGTCCTGCTGTGCTCACTCCACTGCAGTACTGGAACGAGCACAACAGCTCGGATATCTCAGGGAATGCATCATTGTTCTGAATGGCCTTTTTTTCCCCATTTTGTCAGATGATGGCTCCTCATTACTTTTCTGAGCCAGGTGAGCAGGCCCTGTCTGGAATTGTTCTATTTGAATCTCGAGATGTTTTTGAATGGCTAACCCAAGTACTTCCGGATCCACAGATGCCCCATACACTTCCCATGTCATTCCTTCGTCATCCCATCTCACTTCACGTACTGGAGATTTGGGGGCCTCCAAGTCTTGCTCCAGGTTCACCTCTGGGAACACATGTGAGTGGCCTTCTGCTGCAGCTGCTGGGCTTGTTGCCACAGATTTGCATTCCATGGTTGGCAGAGTTTGTACCTCAGCATCTCTACACTCAAGAGCTGGTTTCAGTCCTTTGGATAAATCATTCATAGAGGTCATAGTCCACATATCCTTAGTTGTCATTACCATGTCTGCACCTTGCTGGCTACTAAAGGCAACACAGGCAGCCTTTGTTTCTGGAGGAGCTCTCTCCTGCTGAGCACAGTGCTGAGCATGTTGCAGTTGTTCCGCAGGAATGCTACAGCACTTCAGGACTCTTTTGGCATCCAGGCCTGATTCGCTTACTGAAGACACCAGCTTAGGATATGTCAGAATGTCTGAAGTAGAAAAGGAATGAAAATAGCCAGGTGCTGCCTGCTCTTTTCCCGACTCGCTAACTGAGCATACCAGCCGCGGAACAAGTTGTATAGATGGTATGGGCAAAGAATGGCAATAGGCAGGGACGGTGGCATCTACTTTCATACAAGAGTCCTGCAATATGTTACCGGGCCCTGCAGAATTGTTATGAACTGTCATCACCACAGGTGAGTATGCACAGTTTGGAATATTGCTGTATATTAGACCACCATGAATAATCCCAGTGGCTTGACTGAACATTGTCCTGTTTGAGAAACCATTTCCAGCCATGTGGGATCCTAGAACAGCAGTGTGAAATGTTCCAGGATCTGTGTAAACAGCAGTATTGTGTGGAATACCACTGCTGTCAAAGCTATTTGTGGGTACTTTTTGGTCTCTGGGTAGAACTGGAAGATGACTCACAAGGTTGTGATAGTGAGATATATTTTCATTTGTTTCTGATCCATATGTTTGTGTTTGGAAAGACATCCTAGCTACTGGTGGACCATGCCTGCAGCTAGAAGAGCTTAGGCTGGAGTGAGTAGCACTGGTTTCTATGTGAGTAACATAAGTCTGCTGTTTGCAACCGCAAGTTAGGTCTGAGTGGCTTCTCTGAAGGGCAGTTCCCGGTTCTTCCATTTCACACACGCTTTGCTGGTGTACGATGCAGGGTGAAGAAACATTCTCAACAGTACTGCTCTTTGCAGGCATCTTAGTGCCCCCCACTTCCCAGGATGCTGGGGACTGTTCAGCTGTAAGAAAATGGTTTGTAGTCTTAGTTCTGCTCTGTGAATCGTCGTCTGCTGATGGATCACTTATGGTTTGGACCACTGATCCAAGTCCCATCATCCCAGGCTGTGAGAAGGACCACCCAGGACTCGGCACACTCCTGGCATCACTCTCATTTCCCAGGTTATGGCAGATGCTGCTACTGTGGCTTTTCTTCAGCTCCTGTTTGTTGCTTTGCTTTTCCTCTAAAGTGGATTGCCCCATACAGGCCAGACTGGAAGAGCTCTTTGACAGGAGGTGACTGTTGACATTCAAGAGACCATGACAAGAAGAACTTAGTGTGTCCTGGTAGGAATGAGTGTGGAGCTGGTGGCTGTCAGCTGACATGTCAAAAAAGAGATCTGTAAGAAATGGTTGAGAAGAAAAATAAGCAATTTAAGAAGGAAACATATGCACTGCAAACTATAATCTCTATTGACCTTCTGCCTGGGCTTCTTGCTTTTCACAGTTCACCAACACTTAAAAAAAACCACTATACTGTAGTCTCTGTGTACTCAGACTGGCCAGTTTCCATTTTCAGTTTCCACAAAAGGTTTTTCCCTGAATTAGATTTATTGAAATTCTGTGGTTTTTCCATTTAATGAGACACATATAGAAAAAAGTCTTCTTGGTTTCTACCTTTTAACAACAACAACAATCTCAACATTGCCAAGTATCATCTCCCTTGAATTTACTAGAGCCATTTTTGTGACATCCAGATATGTCATATAACTTGAGCAAAGACAGAAGTATTTTTAAACAAGACAGCTCTTCACCATGGTGTTCATTAAGCCAATGATGTTAACTGTATTGTCAAAACAAAAAACTACTACATTTTTAGTCTCTTGACACTATCATGTCAGAAGATATCCAATTACTGCTGGAGCTTTCAAACACTAACAAAGCCTCAACAACTGAACAAGTTCTCCCTTTTCCCCCTACCCTTCCTAACAAGCTTCTTTGGATTTTGTTTCACAAACAGATCGTTATTTTAGTCAACTGTTTTCCCAGAATCCACACAAATGTACAGCAGATATGGACATAACTTTTTTGACCACCTGTGGGGGAGGAAACATGATGTGAAACCTAAGGAAATGAGCTCTGCCAGGCCTTTGTGGAGTTGGTGCCAGCGTTCTCAGAACAAGCAATGCTGGGCAGCGTGGGGTGAAGATACCCATCTGGCCCACAACAGGGTCAATGGGCTTTCTAGCTTGTGCTTACCACTGGCATGATAGGAGGTGGCAGCAAAGAGGGATCCAGTGAAAGGCTGGAGGTGAAACTGCCCTAGGTACAACTGAGCTGGATGGAAAACCTGCATCTCAGCACAGAGTCTGTTAAATGCTTCAGTGCATGGTTTGGGCTTTTTGTGCCAATCACCTTTGGGAATCCACAAGTTCACGCTGGCCGTGGAAGGTACATACTTGCTGCACCAGAAGCAGGGTAAAAACAAAATAAGAAAATCTGTAGCCAAAGTATTGTAGCTCTGTCCTTTTAGTGTACTCAGTCACTTCTATTGTTAGAGAACATTTGTTTTTACTGGGTGGTGTAGTATCCTATACATTGTTAACATTATGTTAGCACTTCCACATCTAAGAGAAGTTGTAATTGAAGATTTTTAATCTAACCATATTTAGTGATCCATTTTTGTTGATCGAATCAGATCTTCGACTGACTGACTACTCACATTCCCTTGGTGTCACAGAGGTCTTCAACATTTGCATAACTTAGGTATTTTAATATGCTAATATATCTATACCTACCTACACACATGCCTATAAATATACCTCTTCCCTAAAAGAACCCATCCTGTTGAACAGAAAAATCTAGAGCATTTATTATTTGCTCTATAGTGGTCAAGAACCACTGGATATTTTGTGGTACAGAAATATGGTGGAAGCCACAAGTTCTCATTTTAGAGAACTTTATCTCAGATGCACTCTATACACTGCCTGCCTAGCAGGACTCCTACAGAAACCTTTATGATTTCTTCTGAACTGTATCACGGAAATAAAAATGAATGTGTGGAACACAAAGGATATGTCCATATGGTAGACAAAAGCACTCTGCAAATGTAATAGGAAAGTTCACTCGTAACACCAAGAGACCAGTGGCTGCAAGGGCTCACATTCAAACCTCTCAGTGAGAAGTTTTTAATATGCGATCCTTTTAATGTTATTTGCAGGCTCAAAGAGTCATCTACCAACATAACTGCTCCATCCACAAACCAAGAGCTCCACTGCTATCGAGACAGCTATCAGTGATTACACTTGTAATTCCATTTTCATTGTTAACTTTGGCAAGCTAATAGTTCAGGTTGCAATTTCCCCATCACCTGAAATCCAATTGCATTGGCTGTGTTCCATAACTAAATTAAATTGAGCAAGACAACATTAAAAAATAACAATATGTCAAATCACTTCTTTGAGAAGCTTCTCATTGTATGCTGCGTAGTAGGGACTTAGGATTGGCAGCAATCTCCTCTATAGCATTGGGTTTGCTCAAATTTGGACTTCAGGCACAAAAAAAGGCAGTTTCACCTCCTTCATATGTGTTTGTTCAGTTGGAGGTTAAACTTATTACAGACTCCACCCGCACCAAGCCTGCCCTATGCACCGCTCAGCCCCTCTGGCCTGTGGAACTCCACAGGCTGGTGGCATCTAAGGACAAAACAAGAGCACATTTTCTTCCAGGAACACGATTTCAGATTCCAGGGTTAAACACACTGCTGCATGCATCTGCAGTCAAAAGCAACTACTTATTGCCAGGCTGGCCATCAAAGCATTTCTGCACGTTCTTCAAAAGCCCTCACAAAACCCCACTCAACACTTAGAAGAGAAGCAAGAGCTGGAAAAGGACAGTTTTAATACACTTCACTCACCTTCTCCAACATGTTATCTATCCTGCAGCCACCTACACATATGGATATAGTCTGACACAGAGTTCAAAGGAGTCAATAGGATTAAACACCAGAGCATAGCTGTCTGCAAGGTGAAGACCTTACATTTAATCTCTTTAAAAGATAACACCTGCAAAGGCTGCCACACACACTGGGATGAAACAACATGTACTAATGGAACTCCTCAGTCACAAATACTGAGTCTCAGGTGAAAGGAAGCTTCAAACATATCCTGTTACAGATGATATAAGGCTGTGCAAACTTCGAAGAACTCTCTCACAAAATTTACAACGTTCAAATATGTATATATACACAGATACCAAGACCTCTATCTGCTTTATGTAGCATTACTGCAGAAACCTCGGTAACAGGAAGAAGTGATGCAAATTTGAGATTGATTCATCAACTGAGTGTGAAGAAACACATTCAGATGAATGAAACAGTCCAAATATTTGACACTATTGAAAACAACATCCAGTGTGATGTTTGCAATGAAGCCTTCAAAAGAGAACTCCAGGGAGATTTATTTTTCCCCCCTCCAGAGAGACTCAACTGCAGATGGAATCAAGACCAAACATGGGCCAATGCTACATATATCACACAGATACAAATACATATATAACATTATAACCAGCAACAATTATCGTATCACTTTTGGACCTTAAAAACAATTAGAACAACGACCAGTTAAGTAAAACAGCATTGTGCCTGATACTTTAGGACATAGTTAAGGATGGAGAAAAATCACAGTAAAAAAAGAAAACAAAGCCCCATTCAAACAAGATGAATCAGCTTCCTTTAGAATAATGCACTTTTTTACTGTGTTGGAATCCAGAGTTACATTGTCCCAGACAGCCTGAATACTTCCCCATTTATAGGCCAGCTATTGCTTTCTCCCTCTATCCCCTGCTCCTTTTCTGCACTCTGGAAAGACCTATGAGCCCTTACACAATCAGCACATTTTGCCCACCTGGCAGAGGCAGGGTCCTGAGCCAGACTTGCGCACGCGGAGCTCTGCATGGAGGCTTCACAGCTGCAGAACAAATCAATGTCTGGCAGTCTCAGCCTTTGCTCACCTCTGCTGCAGCCAAATGTTGCCACAGCATTTCATAGTAGCATAAGTGAATGTGCAGGGACACCTCAAACTACATCAGCTTGCTAATCCTGACTATTTTTTTCTCCCTCTCTCCCCCCCACACCACATATTGCGTGCTGTCTTCCTAAGCCTTTGGAAATGGCAGGTAATCCCATACCCACCTTCCCAAACTCTGCATTTCACGCGTGCAATGCTGGCACTGCTTTCCCAGGGTACACAAAAATTCTTACATGTACATATACGTGCCTACAGAAGAGACACAACACTGCACGTACACACGCTAGAGGTGCTGTACTTCCTACAAAAGCTCGTGCAAACTGCATCCAGCTGATGTGTTCCGAGAAGGTGCAGGAAGCTGACATTCCTGGATGGCTATACCAACACTTATACCAGGGAGTGGCTGGGGGCACATTCCGAGAGACTGCTTTGAGAAAATTTTTAAAACAACAACCAACCAAACAAAAAACCCACCAAACCCAAAACATGGAACCTCTCTATTATAATTTCACAGTCATTCAATGCCACCATATTTTGTGAACCAGCTAATGAAGAATGGATTATCCACGTGAAACCTGGATACAAACACAGCTGACTTCATGGGTACTTAGGGACCTGAAACAACTTTTTTGCGCACATGGGGCACAGAAGACGACTTTGCTTAACTTTGCTTTCTAAAAAGTAAATAAATAATTCATAGGAAAGTAATTTCATTCAAAAATACCGATTTTAGATTCTGAGTTGATCTGAGAGTATTTTGTTTGTAAATTCAAAGGAAATCTGCACCTGAATACACAAACAAGAAAGCATGAACTTTGAGGCAGAAACCCTGGTATGAATATGTAGAAAATTGTTAGACAAACAGAAAAAGGATTAGGATAGAAATGGAATTAACATCCACTATTTTTGGCTTAGCTTCAGATAGCTTATGAGGGGATCTAGACTGCTTTCACTAATTCCACTGAACTACTTTAAAGGAACAAATGTGTATTTTGCTATGACTTATGATTAAAGTTGTGACCTATTTAATGCACTAGTACATTTAGTCTCAGAATATATCATGTATGTTATAAATTGAAACACATTCACTGGTAAATTAACTATGATTCCAAAACTCTTCAGTATTTTTGTATTGCATACATGTACATATACTTCTAATTACAATTTTGACAACAAACACAAGTGGATCCTTACTACCACATCAATATCTAGAGCAAGCTTTCATGTAATATATAATACCACGATATTTCAATCTGATCATGTTTAGCTCCTCCATTATGTACTTGCTAGTGACTGCCTTCTTCCCTGCATTGGCAGGCTTCACGAGAGTGATATGATAAACAGAGTTTTCATAACAAGGACAGCAACATGGCTTCTTAACATAAGAGGATGTGTTAATAAAAAAAGAAATCCAGCCATGCATGGATTTCCTCCAACAAGCGAAGAAAGAAACTACAAAAATGACATAAAAGTAACTCAGCTGCTGGATCCTTTATCCCAGGAAAGGATTTTTTTTGAGTACTGTCTTGAGCAAAAAATCTGCACCACAACCTAGCAAGTTATACCACATTGACTATGCTCTTCAGCAAGTACTCTGTTACTAGAATAACTAAAGATATTTTGATACAGTATGAATCGTCTAACAAATTAACCAATACAACTTAGGTGCAGAATTTGGGAAGAGACAAAGAGGAATTTCAATTAAATGTTAATACTGTTTACTATAAAAATACATGCAATGCCAGATACATACTTCTCCAAGTTTTCCACAGTTTACTTTTGCTTTATATAACTGTGATGGTCAACCCACAAATCAAGACTTGTAACAGTGACTGCAGGCTGCTTCACCCTTCTTCATTTACTCATCATAGAATCAGAAAAAAAAAATTATTTCTTCATATGTTTCATTTTGTGCTTTCAAAACCAGCATCTAACTACAAAATAAGTGATAAAATCAGAGCTGGTCTGAGAGGTGAGAGTGTTTATATGCAAGTGTGGAACTGGGAAGAGTTAGGTGATTTGATCCATACCAAAATTTTTGGATGGTGACTGTTAATTTCAGTTACTGACCAGGGCCTCCGGGGTGGGCACTAGCACCTTTTGAGAAGACATACAGTGTTAGGGGGTTGCAAGGTCTTTGCCCAGAATTGCCTCCTTCATCTGCATCATTCTGGCCCCACTGTGCATCAGCACTTGGTGACCTGTACAATAACCAGCTGCATAAGACAAACAGAATTTCTGCAAGAGCACCAAACGACAAGACAAACACATGTATGTTTTACACCAGGAGAACAGCGTGATTTTAATTAACTGAGATTTACTTGAATAGAAAGCTGCTATACTGAGGGTCTTAACTCTAATCTTATTGCAGATACCATAGTCATAAATTTGCAAAGACATGAGCAGTTTATGGTTAAAATGACAGGTCTTCAATCACAGCCTAAGGGTCACTTAGCTATAAGCACTGCTGAGACCTTCCTGGGACACAAGCCAGCACACAGAGAAATAACTAAATTTCTACCTAAACAGACAAGTCACCTTGGGTACTAGAAGCAATGCAGCATATTCACACTGTGATATATTAAACAATGTGTCTTCCTTATTGGCATCTACAACTGAACCTCTAATATAGATCTTTACCATGGTAAAATGACAAAAAGGAACATCTTCTAATGTGACACCAATTTATTTTAGAGCTGGACTCATTTTAAAGAGGGTCATACCATCAAAATTTAAAAAAAATCAAGTATGGTCATGTCTGAACATTTGTCCTTACTTGTCCACATTGAGAATTACTGGTAACTTGCATAAGATAAGGAAAAATCTGCTTTGCACTTACACAAAGACTGATGTGCTAGTATTAAGAGACCTGACAACCTCTCCCTAACTACACTTCCCTGAAAGAAATAGTCCATTAACAGTGATCACTAACATCTACTGTGGGGTGGGGGGAGTGAAACCACTTGAAAGGCACTGGTGAAACAGGATTACCCATGGTAAAAAGCTTAGAGATTCAAGTGTCTGGGATTAGTTTTTTGTGTTTTTAATTTTTATTTTATTTTGTAAGCTGTAAGGGAAAGGAAGAAATAGAGGAGTTAAAGTAAGGGAAGAGGTACCACTCATCAGGGAACTTCAAGGACTTTCTCTATAGTCTATAAATACAAGTATATCAACACAACTAGATTAATACAGAATCAGGTTGAGACCCCTGTTACTTAACCTTTAATCCATCATCTTCCTTTAGGCTTTCCATTTTGGAATAGCATTATAAATTAACTGTAATTTGTTCAGTTCAATCTGCTAATGCCCTCTTGTAAATGTTTTGGGACATTTTACAATATTTCCAAGTATCGGACAGATCTACAGGACAGGCTAATCTGGGCATCTACAAGTACCATCAGATGCACACAACAGACAAGTGCTGCGTATTGTGTACATGAATTAATGGGATTATTTTTCAGTTCTGCAACCCTACAAGCACTGGTGATAGTGGTGCACACGATCACCATAATTCACTTGCAGGAAGAGGAGTACATTTGACAGGCTAGAAAACACAAGAGCAGACGAATTATGCCACTCAGAATGCAGCACAGCAAAAGCACAGATTGTGTGTGTTTTACATACGCATAAGATGACTAGTCACAGCTTTTCTTTCCCTTCTGTTAATTATCACTTTGCCTGTCAGGCGTAGCTTAAAATTTCCAGCCCTGACTTGTCTTTCTCCCAGCTGAATCTGAGCATGCTGGATAGACATTGGTCTGCACTGATTGGCAACAAGATGAAAAGGAAAGAGTGCCCTTTTTACTGAGTATTAATGAACCTCTGCTATCTTCTTACTTAGGACCTAAGCAGAAATATCTTCCCTCAAATGGTGAAGTTACCATGAGTAGCCTGATTACTAATGACCCCACCAGGAGATAATAAAATAGTTGCTGTGTCAGAAAGTGAACAGATCTAAACATTTGCCAATACATTCATCTCCAGGAAGAATGACAAGGCCACTGTGTCCACGATTATACCAACAGCATAAGAAAAGTCATGCAAGAGGATGAACATTCACTTTTAAGAAACAGCAGGAACAGCCCACGGCCCTGGTAGAGTCTGAGCCAGGAAAGAAGAGCTGGGAACTCTGAATTCTAAAATGAAAAAGGCTAAAATGAGAGTGCCATGAGAGAAGAGCCTGAGAAGGGTGAACCAAAGGAGACTATTTTAACAACAACTTTAGTTAAATTCCCCAGAAGGAGAGTTCCCATGGGGCTATAAATAAATTATCAGGAAACCAGAGACGGGTGCACTTTATCACAAGGGAGGCATGTGTTGGGATGTAGTCCTGACATTGTCACATGATGCACTACAAGACTATGTGTCCTCTTTGCCACCTTTATTTAATAATCTGTCCCAGAAAGAAGTTCAAAGATCTCTTAGGATTTTGATCTTTTTTAAGAATAAATTTATAAGCAAAACATTACTGTCGCTATGTCTGCATGCGCACATACAGACCTACCTCAGTGCACAAGCTGACCTACAATATACCAGACAGAGCTAAAATATGAGACATTGTGCAGTCATAATTGATGCTCACTGTTAGTATTTGACAGCTCACTTCCTTAAAGCTCATCTCTTCAGTCAGAAGACTTAAAACATTTTCACTGAAAAGTAAATATGCTGATCTTGTCATGTAATCAACTGTTTTCATCAGCTGGGGCTTTAAAAAAAACACAAAACACCAAATATCACGACAGTAGGCAAGACTGACCTAGAATCATACTTACAGTGAACACTGTGTGCTGACAGAAGTGGTACATTAATATAATTGCCTTTCTGGTTTAAGCAGAACTGAATTATGCAAAATGAAAATGTTAATTCAGCTGCCAGGTTTATGCTGTTACAAATTCCTGGCTACTGATATCCACTAGCAGTACAAAGGTCCTGTGAGAAAAAAAAATATATAATTTCTTTAGAAGTTAATCTCTAATGAACAAAATTTACAATGACCTACCTACATTTGGATTTATGTCAAAGAGACAGACACTGTGAACCTTTTCCTCTTCAGAGCAATCAATCAAATCCTATTCCATCATATCTACCAATTTGGAGGGGACAGAGTCAGTCAGTGTCTTGGTTTTGGCTGGGATGGAATACTAAACTGCTCATCCTGCCAGAGCTCCCTTTTTGGGTCCACTTTTCACTCCTGAACAGTCTATCCCCAAAGCAAACCCATTGATCTGGAGCTCTGCAAAAACCACACAGCCATAGCTTGCTCAGCAAGCCTCTCTCTACCCATCAGAGGCCCAAGTCTGCAAACTGTGTGAATCACAGCTGCCTGTGAAGCACCACAAACTTAATCATACAGAAAACCAAAAACCTGGTTATGGCCTGCTTCCAATCTCACAAGGGAGTACAGCTACATATTAATGCAATCTGCTTACAAGAGGCCAGCAGTCTTGCATATCTAACAAACTCCATCCAAACTGGCTGATTAAAATATCCACTTGCAAATTAATGTCTTAGTAGAAAATTTTCAAGTCACTATCTTTGCTGTTTGCTTGAAAGCAACAGTTAGAGGGATGAGATAACTCAGCTTGGCTTAGCCTCCCTGCCCTATAGATACCCTAGCTTTAATTTCAGGAGTCAGCACTGTAGCTTGTTACTTTTGAATATGAGCGTGACAAGGTACTCCACCCTGACAAATGAACATGCATCTGACAGCCAAAGCTCTGTCACACAATCAGTGTGAGGTGGTGGGCAGTTAGTGTGCGTGTGCTCTTTGCTGACTGGAAGGAGGTGGCCTAAGCACAGAACCCAGCCTCCATCTAATACGCCCAGCCTCGGAGAAAAACCTCACGCACTTGGGCTCAGTGTTACAGCAATCGCAATCACAGCTTTGTAACTAGTTACAGCAGCAGACAAAGCAAGCTCAAATCTGCCTTAAAAATACTTACTAGATATAGCCGCAAGTACAGCAGCTTTCATGTTCACATATCATCCTTAATAGAAGGATGGCAAATCCTATAGCAGCATCAAACAGGAATAATGGTGACAAACAAAAGTAACAGTAATCTGAAGGTCTCCAGACATCTGTGTTAGGTTAAAGGAAGACAATATTTACAGACTGAAAGAAGCCCCACCAAAACAATAAAAAAATGTTCATTCTTCTAGTCATAGCTAAATCTCTTTCCTACCTAAAAAATGCTGGCAATTTATCTAGCAAGACCTAGTAGTTTACCCTCGTTTCTTGCTTCCTTATTTTTCCCCTGTGATTGAACACCACACAAGGGCTACAAAAACCCCTTTAATTCTTTATTTAAATTACAATGTTTATGAACTGTACACAAAACACTGGAGAAAAGAAAGATTCAAAAGGCAATCCATCTACCTCCAGAAGTTGCTCTCACCAGTAGTAGGGAGAAGACTGCCTTCTAGATTGTAGAGTGACTTCCAGACTATAAAAAAACAATTGCTCAGTAATTAGAAAGAGGAAACAATTGCCTTCTAATTCTGTCCATGCTCACTGACATACTGTATGACCTTGAGCAAGTCACTCACTTTGTGACTCAGTTTACTCATCTGTGACTCAGGGATTAGATGCACAAGCCTCTGATGTAGGTATTTAAAAGCTTAACTCACGACTGCAACTAAAATCCCAGAATGAAAGATATCAAATATAAGACACTAAGAAGAAGGTATTGTGGCCCTTCTTTTGTAGTATTTGGTTTGAAAGAAATAAATAGATCATCTCTACATGAAATTCTTGTTGCACTTGCAGAAAACTCATCTTATTGGTAAAGTTCAGATACTATCCATGCCTCAGAAGCATCTGTTTAAAGCACCCCCTCCTCCAGCTTCCCAGCATCAGATGAGGATGAGTAATATTAAGGATGACAAATACATAAAATCTGTATTAACATAATTTCTCAAATTATGTGTCATATGTACATATTGTATATCATATTATATATACAATGTGCATGCTAATAACATGCATATTATATATGCATGGTATTTTAAGTAGCAATGATTTATTATAAGTAGATTCATTATGCCTTTATAAGCAGAGCTGTCACAACTGCAGACCATGTTATCCTGCAGTGCTGCATTCACTTACAAGCTTTTATTTATCTTCATGAAAATCTCTCTGGCAAAGAGATTCTGTGACAAATTTCAGTCTTCAGTTCACACTGCAAGCTGTCTTTTATATCTCTTTAAGCTAGAAAAGAACTGGCAATCTCTATGTGTGTAGCACCACTTATCTCTCTGGATATAGTAAAGTAAGTATTGAAAAGGACTAAAAAGATTAATTGTGTTTCATAGCATTGCTAAAAGTTCCCATTGCACAACTCTAGTATAAACTAGCTTTAAAACTTTATAAGCAAAGAATATGGGAGGAACTAGAAAGAATAAGTTTCCTTTTCAAACTTGGTATTTCATCATAAATAGCAGTTATGTCAAAATGCAGTGTCTGTCTCTCAAAAAAAACCAACTGCTTCAGTTGGCCTGTGGTCTAATCAGACCTATGTGGGCAGCTGTTATCTATAGTTTTCAGAAAATATCTGAAAGGGAACATCCTTCTACTTTCTCAGGACTGAGAGAGAAAAACCAAGACACAATAAAGCAGCAGACTAAAGCTTGCAAATGTTTTGTCAAATCTGAGTATGAACTTCCTCAAGAACTTATGTTTACACCCTGCTTTATGTAAACAAGCAAGTTTCCCCTCTTATTAGTTAATCTCAACTACAAAATGAGCTGCAGAAGTCTCTGCTTCCTTATTTACGTGTAATAATGTCAGAAACACAAAGTACCGAGATATAAATCCAGAACAACTCAGGAGCTTCAAGGCAATGCAAGTTCCTGTCATCACCGGGGAGAGGAATATCCCGCCTGTACGACATGGACAGCTGGGGGTTAACTCTAAGCGTCTGCTGTTAACTGGTAGCAACAAGAAACAAGATTATAAAGAATTAAGTCTCTGTTACAGGAATTCTTTGCTTTTCAAACATTGGTTTGAACATATTCAAGACCCAAATGGAGACAACCCCAAGAAATCTCATCTTACCTCACAGCTGTCTGCTTTGAGTATAGATGAGTTCCCAACGGCCCTTCCAAACTGAATGATTCAATGATTTTTTAATTATTGTTTTCATAATTTTGTGCTTTTATCTGTCATTTCCAATGAGAAGCTTTCACACAGCCTCTCATACTGACCCTCAAAAGAAGCAGGAACGTGCAACCCTTTTGCAATGTTAAACCATTTGTTTAATCAACTAGTGGGACCTGTACCTTTTACTGAAATGAGGTAAAACAGGAATGACTTCTAGAAGGAATCACAAAAGTGATCACTGTATTCTACAGGCAAGGTGATACATATGAAGAAGGCAGTGAACTCCAAAAGTTTCTTTCCAGTCTGTTTGCATCTTTCTTTTTACTAAACCAACAAAAGCACTCCATCCTTTCCACAGTTTAGTTTCAGAACTAAATAAAACTGCTAAACCAAGTTGTATCTTTTTGCTTTATATTTCAAGATGTACCTATCCACCCTGTTCAGGCACAAACACTGAACTTCCCAGCAGATTCTTTGCAGAAAGCAACAAAAGAATTTTAAAAGTCTAAAAAAAATTCCAGTTTAGAAGAGTTAGGGTGAATTTGTGCATTCATCATCTCTTCCATTTCCATCTCAGGTTTACTTAGTTTGAGGCAAAAAGGAAGTAAGATCTTTCAATTCAACTCAGATGAACTTCTTTCTGTCAGTCTTACACATTGTTGACTAGAGTAAAGCTCTGCAAGTCAAATGAAGGTCTTACAACTGCTTGATCCCATTAACCTTCATTTGCACAGACAGGTGTGCCCTTGCTAAAGCTTAGTTAGCAAACATTCGGCAATGGAGAAAGACTCCTGCTCCTTTCTCTGTTTTGTATTAAATCCACAGTGCATATGAGTTAAGCCATAATTTTGCAAGACACAGTACTTTAAGGAGGCACAGAAGAACAGGCCAGTTTTAAGGTGATGCTACTTGGCACAGAATGACACTTGGATGTAACTCACATGCTTAATGCTCACACTCAACACCATGCTAGCAAAAATCTGGCTGATGTCAACTTCATTTAGCTAGCCTGTCCCTGTTCCCATGCTCTGAGTATATATACCTAAGCAGTCCCACCTGTTTAACAAGATAATTTCTCTGAGTGGAACTTTATTCTGAAGAACTTTTAACAGCTTTTTTAAAGGAAAGAGACCACCTTCTTCCCCGCCATCCACTAAGGAATCAGAGGATACTCCTGAAGGACACTTCTTAACATACATATGAACTATTAGCTCTGTAGCTTTAGATTAATTTAATAGTTTTAAGGCATCCATAAGAAATATTGCATCAAAGGTCTTATCCAGAGAATGGCTGGCTTAGTATCTCTCAGTTCACTGCCTTCTCTTTGTACCCCTTGTGCAGAAATCCTTGACCATTGTATTCCAAAATTCATTTTCATTCTCTCCCTCTTTTTGCTTTTACAGAGAGATCTCTCTCTCACACCACTGAAACACCCTCCTCTCCCTCGAAAAATAGAGGATAAAAAAAGACTGTTAAGAGTTTGGATGATTCAAATCTTCCACAATTTTAATAGCTCAAAGATAAGTGTTTTCACACTGTATATGCATACAGCTTTACTGTTTACACCAGTTAAAAAACTCTTATTACTGTACAATTAAATTGCAAGAATTAACCAAAAGGCCAGTGCCTACAAACCCTATGGTGTTCCTCACAGTCAAAGGACATTTAAAAAAATGAGTGCAAGGCTGAGAAGGAAAACAAAGTATAACACCATTTGCAGCCTGTGATTCATACTATACTTCTGTTCTTGGGCCAGAATAGTTTAGCACTACAAGCAACAAAACATCACAGACATTTGTCACAGACACAAATGTTTGTTTCTTCTAGGAAGTAACAGAATTGTCCAGTGACTTGAGGATCACTTTCAACAATAAAACTATGGTATATGACAACAAATATAGGATTTTTATTTTTTCTGATTCATTGAAAAATACTTATAGAACACAGAAAATTATTAAATACCATTAACAGATCTCAACCTGGTTCCTGAAAGCATCTTTCCTAGACTGCATTCTCCTGCAAACTGTGCACTATCCAACTACAAGGGACCAGTCAAATACACTCCATCCTCATTTTAAAACATTAACTATAGGTAAAGGGAATGAAGAATTCAGCCCCTGTAATCACCAGAAAAGCTGCTGAAGAAAGAAGAGGATTTTGCTACTGTTCTGCACAGAACTAACCAGCCTCCAGACAGGTGTGACATTATCTCACTGGTACAACAAATACCTCTGCTCACCTGGAGTGTTTTAAAGCTACCTCCAATTTACCTTTGTCATTGCCCTTAACAGAAAGAAAAATTAAACTTCAGAAGTATCATGATCATCAATAACAATTTTTATCTGTTCCACCCTCCCTAAAGTGTATTTTGAATGTGTATATTTTGATATGGCAGGAAAAATGTGGATTTGGTATGGTTATCTAATAGGGAATGATCACATTTGGCAATATAAACCAGCTCAGACACCACAAGGCTATATAGTATTTACTACTCTCATTGTTTATGCAGCCCTAGGTAATTGTCAGATAAACTAAACTGCAACTTCATCCCTCTTTAGAGTTCAGCTAAGATAAAATGTCTGGATGGTAAAAATCAACAAAACCCTATAGTCAGAAAAGAGTGTTTTACAGAGTAACTGAGCCACAACATGAAAACATGAAGCACCCCTCTAATCCACCCTCATAAATGAAACCTTCCCTGAACCTAATACTTTTAGACAAAGACTCCATGCAGAGGTCTTTGAACTCGGATCTTACTGCAATCTAGGTTCTGCAGACATTCAGACCCATGCTTAACCTTAAACATGCAAACAACCAGATTATTACAACTTTGAAGCACGAGTCACTGGAAAAGAGGTAGATTTTGATCTTTATATGGTCCATCTTATTTATGCACAGTCTCATCATCTTACAAAATATATTTATCCAGTGGCTATCTTTCCAGTCACCTTTCATGCTTATGAGTTCTCTAAACAGAAATAACTGCTAGCTCCTCTCCTCCCTTTTAAACTTCTTGACCTAAAATCCAGAAGTGCATCAGTATAATTTCTTACTTTTAATCATAGCAGGTTATAAACTACAACGTATGCACAAAACACTCTTCTACTATGTTTTCTGATTTAAAACATTCACTCTAGTGACAATAAAAAGGCAAACCAAATCAAATCTTTGATTTTGGAAAAGACGTGTTTCAGTTTAAAAGAAAATTTTCATGACCATTCTAAATAGTGATTCATCACTTACCTAAGAAGAGTGTAAAACAAAGTTGATATGCAGAAGGCACTGAAATATTCCTTAATTTTTCTTTAGTGTTGGATATTGACTTATTACAAATTTAAAAACATGTGGTACACATGCTAGAAAAAAACCAAAGGGAAGCCATTCTCTGGCAGATTAGTACTAAAAGGTAAGAATTTAAAGCAACACAATTTACCTCTTTTTTTTTTCTTAGTATCAATAAACTCAACATATACACAAAAGATAATAAAAAAGCATGTTTGTAAACTTGCAGATGTGCAGAAAAATAAGATGAATGGGTTTATGGGGTCTTTTGTCTCCCATAGAAACAGTGACAAGTATATTCTAGAAACACTTGCTAAAAAACAAATATGTACATATCTAAGTGAAAGACATCAGCACCAAAAAACCCACCTTCTGTAGAATTACATTAAATTGAATTACAGCTCAGAGCCATAGTTCCCATTATTTCAGTAAAAGAAAAAACTACAATTTCCTTGGCTTTTCAGTCCAGCTATCAACGCCCTGCTGCCAACACAGCACTTACAGAAGCCTGGGTCTGTCTCTGTGCCGCTGCTCTCCCTTCCCCTCATCTGCTTTGTTACCCTCAAAGACCTGCTGGCAAAACAGAGAGGACTCGGTGTCCTTACAGGAAATAAGAGAATGGGCAATACATGACACCCATGGTCCTTACCTTCCCCCTACTCACAGACTGCAAATCCAGCTTCCCTGTCCAAGTTACGTGGAGGGGATTTAAAACAGATGCTCAGAAATTTGAGGAGAATGGACGCCACGAGAATTCAGATTTCCTTCAGAAACTGGGCTCCTTCATCTGCCTGATGCTGTTGATGCTAAAGTGAGAATATGATAAGGGGAAGGAGGAGGGATTGTTAGAGCATCAAAGGCAGGACACTGGGAGATGGGGTTTCCTCTGCCTAGATGTGACGCCCCTTCCTGTCTCCCCCTTGGCTAAGGAGAAAATAAAATGGAGCCTGGGAGGGAGGGAGAGAGATAATCCTGCAGCTTCATCTGATTAGAGAAACTGGGCCTGTGCGGAGCTGGCAATGCCGCCAGGGAAGCACAGGGAGGGGAGGCAAAGAGGGGCAGGAAGAGGAGGAGCAGAGGAGGAGGAATAGAAATTATAAGGGAAAAAGGAAAATTATAAAAGGTACACAAAGGAACTGGTGCCTGGGCCAAGCCACCCTGGATGCATTCAGTTTCTACTCTCATGTAATTGTCAAGTCACCAGTAGGAAACACCTGGTAATCCAGAGTGATCCAAAAAACCCCAAACCCCAGAATGTGTTAGTTGTATAGGTACAGACTGGGAACAAGAACATCCCAACAGATTGAAAAGAGTGAGGTTGTGCTGAGTAGAGAGAAATGGAAAAAGCAGTATGCTGCAGGTAGCTATTTAGTTTGTCACAGACAGGACGCTATTTAGAACAAATTTTCTATTGCAAGTAATTTTCCAGAACCTGTTTCTACTTACTAGAAAGTGGTTTGGTTGAACCAAAGTGACTTTAAAAAAGTATGTATCAGCACACATCAGGGTGCTTGCAGCTATGCCCTCAGTTGCCTTCCTTCAAGTCCCACACCTTGGCAGCCACACTCCCTGCCATGCCCCTGCTCTGACACAGGTACTTCTGGCCTCACAGCTGCCCACCTTTGTGTACCCACCTGCACCCCTGTGCTACTGGGTGCAACGGGGATCCCCAACTTGCAGGAGGCTGCAGCCTGCAGGCGTGAAGGCAGCTCCATGCCCTCACACTCGGCCTTACATAGGGGCCCACCCCACTGACAGGGTCCTGAGGGTGCTGCTGTTGATCATCCCCTGTCCCTTCCTCTCCCAGCAGGGAAACCCTGCCTTGAGGACACAGGCATCCACGTCCCTCCAAGCTGTCAGCTGTGACCCATGGTGCACCAGTAAACATCAAGGACAGATACAGCCAATAGAATTTTGTCCCAATCCATGGTGGCACCTGGTCCTTTCCCAAGCACCACTCCTTATCTCTGCATTTTGAGCCGCTTTTACTTCTTTCTGGCCTATTCCCCTCCATTTAAAACTTCACACAAGGCAGGCTGGTTGGATCTCTGATGGGGTAAAGAGAAAGGTGGCAAAACATCAGCAAATATCCTTTTCACGTCTCTTTCTTTCTGTTCAGGAAGGAGTTAGTACCTTTCCTGTAAAACACAGTACATTCTCACTTTGTTCCTAAGGCTCCCAGTACCCTCCCACCATGTCTAGCTCAGCTGAGAGAGGGGGACCAAGACTCCCCTCCTGATGCTTTTAGGACCACAAGATTGCTCCCTGCAGTCTTCAGAACAGGCTGCAAAACCAGGCATTTTCTATGTGCTTCCAGGCTTTGTTCCGAAGACACACACCCCCACACACTCACTGAGCAATTACTCCCTTGGGCTACAGGTCAGGAAGCATTTCAGGGGTTAACAGCCATGTACAGGTCAACAGCAGCTTTCCTGCTGCTTTATTTTACTTACC